>SKCR01047382.1:0-49657 GCA_019454045.1 Zanthoxylum bungeanum
TGATTAGTTTCCCACCTAAAATTCTTTGGAAGCTTGCACCATTTTCAAACTCCACATAAAGTTGTTTGGAGTTTTACAATGATGGTGGTGATGCAGTTGGATCCTTCAATTCTCCCCCTCCAGCTGCATCCGAAACGATTATCATCTGACAGCTATCACGACTATGTCTCTGCACAGCTCTACCTTGTCCAGAGTAACCATATTTACTAACATATCACTTGGATTCTCATCTGTATGGATCTTCACTCGTCTCAACAGTTATTGATCTATCACCTCGCATATCCAATGATAGCGAATATCAATTTGCTTCATCCGAGAATAATACATTGAGTTCTTGCTCATGTCCATAACACTCTTACTATCACAATATATCTTGTATCCTGCCCATTTGATCCATAATTCTTGGAGAAAATACTTTAACCATAACATTTTCTTTCATGTTTCCGCTACAATGTATTCAGTATCTATTGTGGATAATGCAATACACCTCTACAATCTTGAATACTATAACACAGCTCCCTCTGCAAAAGTATAGAGAAAATCTGATGTAAATTTTTTATCATCAAGATCTCTTGTCATATTTGAATCTGTATAGCCTTCTAAGAATGGATCAGCTCCCCCGTATCACAAACGTAACTCGAATTGAAGCCATTTTTACAACTGGTGAAAAAAATTCATCAAAATCGATTCCCTTTTTCTGTAGGAATTATTTGACTATTAACCAGTCTTTGTGTTTCATCACATTTCCGCTGCCACCTTTCTTCAGCTGAACACCTATTTGTTCTTCAGTGTCTTCATGTCATGCGAGAGCTTAACCAACTCACAAGTATTATTTTTTTTTTACAGAGATTCCATTTCATTCTGCATTGCGTGCAATCATTTTCCTTTGTCTTTATGAGATACAGCTTCTTTGAATTTTTTCGGCTCCTCCTCATCGGTAAGCAGAATATAGTCAGATCCTAAGTATTTGATTGATAGAATTCGGCCTCGCTCAAATCGTCGTACTGGAGGTTCACTGGTTTCTGGAGGTCTGTCGTTATCCAAATCTGTGGATGATCCTGTAGCCTCTAATAGAGCGGGTTCAGTTCCTATTGCTCAACACCTTCTCCCTCCTCTGGTCCTGCTCTGGTATATCACACACCCCATCATTATTTGTGGTCACTCGTGTTGGTGTTAGGATTATGTCTGAATTTGAATTGGTTTTATCGGCACTGGAATTAGAAGACACCTTGAGCTTTTTAATGTCTTCTAATGTCTGGTCTTCAAGAAACACTATATCTTTACTTCTGATGACCTTCTTTTCCTTCGGGTCCCATAATCTGTTTCTGAATTCCTCATCTCCATAGCCTATAAAGATACATGGAGTAGTCATTGCATCGAGATTGTGTCTGAGCTCCCTGGATACCTGTGCAAAGGCTAAACAGCTGAATGTTCTAAGTTAAGAATATGAAATATTCTTACCATACCACACTATCTCTGGAATCTCAAAATTCAACGGTACAGATGGTGATCTGTTGATCAGGTAGCAGGCGGCACAAACAACTCTCTCCAGAAAGGCTTTGGCAGTTTAGCCATGTTGATCATGCTTTTGACTTTCTCCATAATAGTGCGGTTCATTCTTTTAGCAACACAATTATGTTGTGGTTGCATGGAACAGTTTTTTCTTGTCGAATATCGTGAATTCTGCAATAGGTATTGAACTCTTGGAAGTGTAATCGCCTCCATTATCTATGCGGAGACACTTCAGTTTCTTCCTTGTTTCACGCTCTACCATGGCATGAAACAGTTTCAAATAGACTAGAACGTAATCCTTTATTTTCAGGAAATACACCCACACTTTTCGAGAAGCATCGTCAATGAAACTCAGAAAGTATTTATTATCGGCTAGTGAATTAACCTCCAAGAGACCACAAATATCAGAGTGCACCAGATTGAGCAACTATGATATTCTCATAGAAGAGAAATTAAAAGAGACTCTATGTTGTTTACCGAATAGACAGTGATTGCAAGGATTTAGAGTAGCATTCTTGGAGACAGTGATTAGATCATTCTTTGTCAAAGTAGACAACCTTTTTTCCCTCATGTGACAGAGTTTTCGGTGCCATAGATTTGAGAAGCCTCATATTCAGCTACATTGAGGCTCTCTGCACATATCTTCACGTGAGTCTATAACGTGTCATAAATATGTCCTCGGACGACTGCCATGGCACCTTTTATCATTCTCCATGTGTCAATGCTAAAGTGGCTAGCATAGTCTTGTTTGTCAAGGGCTACCCCCGAAAGTAGACTGAGCCGAAGTTCTGAAACATGTCTCACCTTCTTCAGGATTATCGTATACCCTGCATTTATGATCAAATGAATTTCACCAATTCCCACTATCTGAGAGGAAATGGTATTTCCCATATTCACTGCTCCAAAGTCTCATGCTTTATATTTTGTGAAGAAATCCTTGTGAGGGGTGATGTGGTAGGATGCTGCAGTATCTACCACCCACTCAACATCTTGAGTTGCAGTGTGAAGGCATGTTTCTTTTTGGATGGAGCAGATTGCAACATCTCATAAGGTAACTACTAGTGTTTTCGCATCATTGTTCTTCGACTGGAATTGCCTTAACCCTGCTCTCGTTGCAGCTTTCAGCAATTCTTCTTTAAGTGGCCTTTTATGCCACAGTGGTAGCACTTGTAAATAGATTTTCTTTCGTTTATGGATTTGCCTCTACTTTTGCTTCTACCTCTCAATCTACCTTGATTTTTATCTCGTTATCTTCCTTGATTCTCTGTGATAAGGGCTTGTGTCTAATCTGTGCCCACGTCTTTTCTTATGACTTTCCTATTTGATAAGGCGTCTTTTACTATAGGCATGGTAAGTTTGCCTCTAGCAGCCGAATTGTTGAGAGTAACCACCAATATCTCTCAACTATCAAGAAGAGAACTGAGTAGTAATAGGGCTTGAACTTCATCTCCCAATTGCATGTATACTACAGACAACTGGTTCACCATGCTTTAGAACTCATTTTTATGTTTTGCAACGGAAGTTATACTCTGTAGCTTTAGATTTACTAAACGCCTCATTATTAAGGCTTTATTCCGAGTTGTCTTTGCTTGGTATATATCTTGTAATTTTATCCATATTTCGTAAGTATTTGTATCATACGCTACGTGATGGAAGACACTGTAGCCGATCCACTGCCTAATCTGATCCAGAGTTCTGTTATTGAGTTTATTCCAGTCATACTCTTTAATAAATTCTGGTCTCACTCCTTTCACCTCGATAATATCGAACAGATCTTTGCAATGCAAATAATCTATCATCCAAGGCCTTCAAAGGGAGTAATTGGTTGCTGTCAGTTTGGTTATCGCACCAAACAAAAAATCTTCCATTTCTATTTTATGTTAAAGATTAAAATTAAAATATGATAAAATCGGGGTTGATTTTCACAATTCAGAGGTCACAGTTACGTCTGGAACGATTGAAAATGGTGGATATGATACTTCAATGGTCCAAATCCGACCCAGGGACCGATTTATAAAATTTTAAAACTTTTCAGGTGAAAATATAAATTTCAGAGACTTCAGGGGGCTCAATGAAATTTATTACGTGTCGATGACATGGAAGTTGACTGTACCGGATCTGATGACATGGCATGTGGCAGCTGATTACACCAGATCTGCTGACGTGGCGATGACATGGAAGCTAATTAGATCAGATCTGCTGACATGGCAGATAACTGGACCGAAATTACTGAAGTGGCTCTAACGTGGCTGATGATTGCACAAGAATTGCTAACATGGCTACTGACTCAGCGCTGACATGGCTAACATGTGTCGTCTTCAACCTCTCGAGCGCGTGGAGATTTGTGGGCAGCTCTCTCGAAGGAGCGTGCAGCGTTTTTGGACCTCTGTTTGATCTTAAGAAAATACCACTGTGGTCACCTCGATGTGAACAAACTGATAGTATACTAAAAACTAATTTTTGACAGCTTTCTTGAAACCTCAATTTTCTGAACCGAGTTCCGTTCTTTGGTTTTACGACCCCAATGTATAACCAAAACTACTGATATCATTTTTTGTGATTCTTTGATCACTAAAGAGTATTTTTGAGGAAAAAATAATTCTATTACTACAAGAACAGAATTTACAACTGTTTAAACTTTACAAAAAACTTCACTCTCTCTATACTCTCGAAGCTTTCTTTACTTAAAGCTTTAATGTTTGGGATGGTTTGAGCTAATAAAATGAGCTCCCTATTTATAGTAAAATTCTGGCTTAAATTATCAACAAATGAATAGTTTTTCACCTCAAATTCTTTAGAAACTTGCAATATTTTCAAACTCCACCTAAAGTTGTTTGCAGTTATGCAATGATGATGGTGATGCAGCTGGATCCTTCAAAAATATCAGAAACAAAATCAAGAAAACAGATTAATGGGCTGATCTGTTGAGTATTTTTTTCCCTTCTGTTTCTTGTAGCTCTGTTTTCTAGACTGAGTATCTACGTAATAACAAGAGAAACCAAAACCAAAACCTATTTTTAGCAGATCTTGTAGCATTAATTTTTCAAGATTTTTCTTATATTCTTGACTTGTCTAGATGTGAATAAAACGTTTTATCAGCAGCAGATCACAACTAAAAGTAAATATAAGAAACAAGAAAATGTGACAAATCAAAGAATAAAACAAAGTAATTCTGAAAAGCACAGACAGCAAGATCAACTGAAAACCTGATTGATGGCAGATATGTGGTTCTTGAGTTGAATAAAGAAAATGCTTGTTTTTGAGTTTTTTCTCCCCTTCTGTTTCTTGCAACTCTGTCTTCTAGATTGAGTATCTACGTAATAACAAGAACCAAAACCAAAACCAAAGAATAAAACAAAGTAATTCTGAAAAGCTTAGAGAGCAAGATATTGCAGATACGTGGTTCTCAGACTTGGAATAAAGACTGTAAAATGTGAAGCCCTTGTCATCCGTTGGATGAGGGACACGTGGCGCAATCTTTGCCGTTGTCCCAATTACCTTTATTTGCTCATCCTATATAAAGGCCACTTAGGTTGAGATTAGGAGAGAGTTTTTCATTTGTGTATTCCCTCAATAATTGGCTAAGTGTTAAGCCTATTCCCTAAGTCCAAGTTAGTGTAATCTTCAATTAGGAATTTGAGAGATTGTCACTTTTAGAGATTAGGGTTCTTTGTGAGATTTGGGGAATTACAATTTGTAAACGGATTCAAGATTCCGTGTGTAATCTTGAAATTGATTAGTGCAGCGAGCTCCCTATTCCGGAGTTCAACGTGGATGTAGTCGGGAATCTTTCCGGCGAACCACGGTAAAAATCGTGCATTCTTGATTGATTGGTTTGACGATTTGCGATAAAACTTAACAATTGGTATCAGAGCTGATTAAAAGATCCAGTGGGCTGAGTAACAAAATTGAAGATCAAAGCCCAAGGTTTTTTCCAGAGAATTTCAATCGGCAAAAAGTGGTATAAACCAAAATTCCTAATTTCTGGTTTAGAGATACAGAGGTGCCATCGACGCAACTGAAAAGCAGAAGACCAAGATCAACCGACGAATTGGTGATCAAGAAGCCCAAGACTCAGCCTTTTGCATTTGGCGGCAAAAGGGCAAAAAATCCCCAATTTCTTGTCAAAGTAACAGAGCAACAGAGACGAAAGGAAGGAGATCCCTAAATTGATCAAATTGAAGACACAGCCAAGAACAAGAATCAGAAAGCAAGAAACAACAATTGAAACCAAGAAGATCAAGAATCCGTCAACCTGAAGAACACAGTAAAGACCAAGATTGAACGTTGAAGATCCAAGCCGATAGGAACACCTGCTGCCGATTAGGGTTTCGACCAAAGAAACAAAAATTGGTCGAACAAAACCCTAACCACCAAGACTGGACAAGCAAGACTCAATTGCTGTGGGCGAATCCAGATCTGCAGACAAACCTACTGTTCTGCCAAGACGATTTCTGTTCACCTGTCACCTGAGTTGCAGGTCGCCGAATCATCTTCGACGAACTCGTGCCCTGTCTTGGCACTGAAAGGCAAACCGAGACTGAATTGATCAAACATCCAAGAAACTGTGTTGATGTTGAGTGATTAAGGCGTAGTCGTTGTGTGTTTGATTCCCTTGACATTGGCGGGACTGGTTTACACATTATAATCGGCTTCAGTAAACAGAGAGTTTTTTTTCGTGATCCTTATTTGATCATAACAGGATTGGGCGAAATTGGTTGTGAATTGCTGAGTGTGTTCAGGCAGTTTGGGTGTATACTGGAAATTGGTGTTTGGCAAGTAAGGCACTGTGTTGCCGATTAAATTGGGAAATTGTAGCTTGAGTTACTGAGTGTTTCCTGGTTGCTCTGTTGGAGTTGACAGGGTGGGTAATTGCTGAATTGTGTTTGAGTTGAGTTAGGCAGTAATTGTCAAGAGTAATAGAATTCAAACTGTTGTTGGGTGATTACTGTAAAAGAAAAGGAAATGTCGACGATGAGACTCGACATTGGAATCTTTGACGGGAAAGGGGATTTCACTACTTGGAAGAAGAAAATGAGGGTCCTGCTTTCCCACCATAAGGTGGCTTTAGCACTGGAACCGGATCCAGAAAAGTGGCCAAAGATGGAAAAGGAAACGAAGGAGGAAATCCTGGAAGAGGCTTACAACCTGATTTTCCTTCACCTTGGAGATTCGGTCATCAGAAAGGTTGATGGAATGGACACTGCCATTCAACTCTGGGGTAAACTCGAATCTCTTTATTCTGTTATTTCTGCACCAAATTTAGTGTTCTTAAAAGGAAATTTGTTTAATTACAAGATGAATACTAGTAAGTCGATTGATGATAATTTGGATGAATTCACGAAAATGACTCAAATCCTTAAAGGAACTGACCAAGCCCTAGGAGACTCTAGCGAAGCTATGATTCTTTTAAATGCATTACCTGATGAATATAGTGTCGTTAAGAACTCTCTACAGTACACAGGAGTTGTACCTAGGCTAGACTTGGTGATATCTGGTATAAGGGCTAGAGAGCTAGAACTTAGAACCAGTAGGAGAGGAGGAGCGAACTTATTCGTGAAAGGTAAAAATGAAAGGAAATTTAATGGTCCTAATAATCATCAGACTAGTAACCAAGAACCTAAAGGCAAGAAAAAGAAACATGATAAGAATAAAGATAGTGACAAGAAGTGCTATCATTGTGGAAAGATGGGACACCTTAAAAGGAATTGTTATAAGTTCCTGAGGGAACAGGAAAATGAAGGCAGTGCCACTGTGGCTGCCGAAAAGGAGTCGATGTGCCTATCTGAGGCATTGACTGTGTGTAGGGATCACATTAGCAGAGAATGGATTCTGGACTCCGGGTGTTCTTTTCACATGAGTCCGTATAGGGACTGGTTTGTCAACTTTAGAAATTCTGACCAAGGCACTGTGTATATGGGTAATGATAATACTTGTAGGATACATGGGATTGGGGACATAACTCTTAAACTTCATGATGGTAAAGTTAGGATTCTTACTGACGTTAGATATGTACCTGACTTGAAACGGAACCTGATATCACTAGGAACACTAGATGAATTAGGTTTCACATAAAGCACACAAAGGACACATGCACATATCTAAGGGTAATAAACTGATCCTAACTGGTATAAAGAGAAATGGATTGTATGTTCTAAATGGCCAACATGTATTCTCGGATAAACCCATTTCTGCTTTAACTTCTAATGTTGATATGACTAATATATGGCACTTGAGACTTGGCCATATAGGCCAGAAAGGAATGCAGGTACTCAGCAAGCAGGGACAATTTGGAAAGGACCAGTTGAAGCCACTTGAGTTTTGTGAGATCTGTGTGTTGGGCAAACAGCACAGACAGAGCTTCCCAACTGGAATTCACTTGTCAAAGGCGAATCTGGAGTATCTACATTGTGATTTGTGGGGACCAGCAAAGGTCCAGACACATGGGGGTAAGAGATATTTCCTCTCTATTGTTGATGACTACAGTAGGAAGGTATGGACATTCTTACTAAAATCAAAGGATGAAACTTTGACTAAATTTAAAGAATGGAAAGTATTGGTAGAAAATCAAACTAGTAACAAAGTAAAAGTCTTGAGAACTGATAAGGCTTAGAATTTTGTAATACTGAGTTTGACCAATACTGTACTAGTGAGGGTATCCTGAGACATAGGACTGTTAGAAACACCCCTCAACAGAATGGAGTTGCGGAAAGAATGAATAGAACCCTATTAGAAAAGATCAGATGTCTTTTATTTTCTTCCGAACTTCCGAGGGCCTTTTGGTGGTGAAGCCCTCAATACTGCTACTCATTTGATTAACCTAAGCCCTAATAGTTCAGTTCAGTTTAAGACACCAGAAGAAATCTGGTCTGGTAGAGCTCATAAGCTTGCACACCTTAGAGTATTTGGCTGTGAAGCCTATGCTCACCAGTCCGTAGGTAAACTAGAACCGAGGTCAATCAAATGTGTTTTCCTAGGATACCAAGAAGGGACAAAAGGGTATAGGTTATGGGAAGGGAATCACCTGGAGTCAAAGTCATAGTTAGTCGGGATGTTATATTCAATGAATTTTGTTTTCCTTGTAAATCTACTAACAACAATGCAGGTGCCTTAGAAAAGGATCTAGCAGATTTTGATCTTGCAGGTGGAGCTCAGATGCAGGTGGAGCCAGGGACATCAGGACCGCTGAGCAAGTTGGTGACATGTCAGGCACGGAGACATCTGAGGACACCCAGCCCAGGAGAAATAACCAGGAGGAGGAAAACAGAAATGAAGTAGCAGAGATACAAGAACAAGTTGAAGAGGACACAGTAGATCAAGTGGATCATACGAGCAGCATGATGAAACACCACAAGACACTTTAGCCAACTACCAGCTAGCAAGAGACAGAAGTAGGAGGCAGGTAAGGCCTCCTACCAGGTATGATTACTCAACTAATGATTTGTATTTTTGTGCATTAATAGCAAGTCATGAAATGAATGGGTTTGAGCCTGCTAGCTTAGGAGATGCATTAAAGTCTACCCATAAACTTGAATGGGAAGAGACTATAGAAGAGAAGATGTTTTCTCTTAGTACTAGACCTGACTTGTCATATGCTGTATCTGTGTTGAGTAGGTTTATGTCTAATCCAGGTGGAGCACAATGGAGTGCTTTACGATGGTTGTTAAGATACTTGAATACTACTGTTGATTATGGCTTATGTTTTAACAAATCTAACGCTTTAGATTTGGTAGGGTATGTTGATTCTGTTTTTGCAGGTGATAGAGACTTAAGAAAGTCAACTACCGAAGCAGAGTATCATTTTGTGCGGGAAATTATCTCAAGCGGTAATATTGAGATTAAGAAGGTTCCAACAGAAGATAACCCATCGGACATGGGGACAAAGATTGTGGCTGCTACCAAACTCTTCCACTGCATGAAGCTGTTGCAGGTGGGGGTTGGCTGACCTTGCAGCCAACATGAGCGATGATGAGAGTATGTGAGTTTGCTGTGCTAGCTTGGCCTTAGTGTGTCTTTGTGTATGATTGGGAGTGAGAAATGTTTTTGGGCTTCAAGGTGGAGATTGTAAAATGTGAAGCCCTTGTCATCCGTTGGATGAGGGACACGTGGCGCAATCCTTGCCGTTGTCCCAATTACCTTTATTTGCTCATCCTATATAAAGGCCACTTAGGTTGAGATTAGGAGAGAGTTTTTCATTTGTGTATTCCCTCAATAATTGGCTAAGTGTTAAGCCTATTCCCTAAGTCCAAGTTAGTGTAATCTTCAATTAGGAATTTGAGAGATTGTCACTTTAGAGATTAGGGTTCTTTGTGAGATTTGGGGAATTACAATTTGTAAACGGATTCAAGATTCCGTGTGTAATCTTGAAATTGATTAGTGCAGCGAGCTCCCTATTCCGGAGTTCAACGTGGATGTAGTCGGGAATCTTTCCGGCGAACCACGGTAAAAATCGTGCATTCTTGATTGATTGGTTTGACGATTTGCGATAAAACTTAACAAAGACAATGCTTGTTATTGAGTATTTTCTTTTTCCCTTTTTCCTTTTAGAATGAGAATATAATTTATTAACAAGAGAAACCAACCCAAGCATCAATTATCTCTTCTTTTAATGTTGCGTGGCACCAAAACTACTTCTTTTTTTTTTTCGAAAACAAATTGAAATTTCCTTTATTTTTTATATTTTAATCCATCAAATATAAAAATGAAGAGAAATATCCACCATGGCTCTGTCGCTCCCCATGCTTGAGGTGACATTCGACGCGGCAATCTCAATGACCGCGGCTTCTTCATTTTCTATTACCACCACTAGTTCGGTGCTGCCTATGGCTCTTCCAATAGGTATCCAATTGGCTCCTTTTTGCAGGGATTTTCGCACAAATTCTTTAAAGGAAATCTCCTTGCGAAGCATAGAGGCACTTAGACAAATACACTGAAAAATTTGATTATTTGCAGAGCTGTTATCGAGTGTTTTTTTTTTAGCCTTTTTCTTTTAAAAATGAGGAATAATTTATTAACAAGAGAAACCCAACCCTGCATCAATTATCTCTACTTTGAATGTTGTGTGGCACCAAAATTAACGTAGAATTAAGCTCCGTTTGGTATAACTTTTTAAATAGAATTTTTATTAGTAAAGTTTTTAGAAGTAGAGCTTTTGATTAAAAAAAAATAAGTGTTTAGTTATGAATGAAAGCTTTTATTAAAAAATTAAAATTACTTTATTAGATAAGTTTTTTAAAATTATGTTATGAAAGAAATGAAATAATGTTGATAAATTAAATGAGGGAATTATAGATAATTTAACCATTTAAAAAAAGATATTTTGCTTTTATTCTTTGTGCTTTTGCTAGTAAAGGCAAAATAATTTTTTTAATTTTCAAAGGCTCTACTTAAAATGTAACCAAATATCATAATAAATTTTGAAAAGAGCTTTAGGGATTAAAAAAACTATTGTACTTCTATTAGAAGTCATACAAACAAGCACTTAGACTTCACTGCCCAAGTCTTTTACTTCCTTAATCGCCATGAGTAATTCTTGGGATTCATTATTATATGAATAACGTTATGCCATAAATTAATAAACATTTAATATGTAAAATAATATTAAATATAAAAATTATTTATTATTTTTTATGATAATAAGGGTAGCAAAATATTATATATTATGTTTTTATATGAGTGATGTGGTTCCAATATTATATAATAGAATTTTTATTCTCTTCCCGCTATCAGTGATGTTTTTATTTTATAATTAAAAGAAAGAATTTCACAATTATATTAATTATAAAAAATTTGAAAAAAAAAATCACTTTTTTCTTTCATTTATCATTAAAAGCTACAACTACACAATTAGAAACGTTCATTATATATATTTTTTTAAAAAAACCAAATTGAAATTTCCTTTATTTTTTATATTTTAATCCATCAAATATTTTTTATATCTACAAGACTCAATTGGAAGTCTTTAAAAGTTTTAATGGACATATTAGACTTTGGTGGTACATTTATCATGTAGTGTCAAATCAAGTATTGTAAGAATGATCAGTGTTATATTTTACACTTTTTTTTTTTTGAATTTCGTCATCAAAACACCCGATCCAAACTTAAGTGAGGTAGGTAAAACCTCTAGTTGCCTTAGGCTCTTAGGAAAAGTACATCCCCTGAATTCGAACCAAGGACTTGACAACCAAATCCTAAATCTTATACCACCAATCCGCACTCTTTAGGGGCGTTACATTTTATACTGTTACTATTAAAACAATAATAGGGATGACAATCAGTACATCTAGTTCGCATCCCATCATATCTTGATTATGTTTCAAGACAAAAAATTATCTTGAATACCAACTAATTTTTTGAATCAAAATGAAAAATCATTCTGAATCGTAGCCAAAATTTTTATTCGAGACGATTTTTCGTCCTCAATTCAATAATGGATTCCAAAAACTCAGATGAGGATTTGAGAATTTTTGCCAACCCTAAATAGTATGGACCTACTAAGTAATTGTAGTAAAATGAGGGACTTAATAAGAATTATGAAAAAATATTGATGACTTAGAGGACATCATCCTTGAATAATAGTAATGATTATGATGATGATGATGAAGACGATGAGGACGATGTAATATTGTTAATTGAGCCGTGCTTACAATGACCTAGACTTGAATATTTTGGGTGTAAACAATGTTGTCCGCATGTTTTTTGGCCTATCTGCCAATTGACATGTATATAAGGTCTAAATCTTCCACGACTTTTCACTTTCCTTCATTTTTTTTTTCTTTGAAGTATAAGGCAAATCCTAGGAAAACCAAAAAGTGTAACATCTCACTAGATATAGGTCGCTACCAGCATGAGACTGGAATAACATGTCTCATTGAGCCTCAATTTTAATAAAAAATGGACATGACACACTTTAAAGACTAGACAATCTGTAACATCCCGAGTTATTTTAGTGTAATTGCATAAATTTTATTTTCATGCGTAGAGCCGCGTCCGAACATGGGGGTAATCTTTATCGTAATGGGGACTTTCTTTTTAAGAAATAAATTATAAATTAATAATAATAATTAAACTAGAAGGATTAAAAATTAGAATGAATAAATAAATCTAGATAATTCTAGATAATACAATACATACCCAAGATATTTTCCTTATACATTTATTACACATATATGTATTATATTTATATACATAACACACACAACTAGAAAATTCTACACATACAACAGTATAATACATATACATAACACACACAACTAGAAAATTCTACACATACAAGTATATGTGTATATATCTCTATATAATAAAGGAGAATGGTGTTGGAGGAAAGAGAGTGTATCCAACGGCTCTCTTTATGTGACTTAATTGACGGCTCAGATAATTTCATTGGTAATTGGAGGAAAGATAGTGAATTGATTGATGGAAATTGTCAAAAAAATTCAAATTTAAAAATAGAAAGTTAAAATAAAATCATTTAATTCTGTAATACCGTGCCGTAGGCACGGGCCAAATACTGTACACACCGGCCGTAGGCACGAGCATCATTTAATAAAAAAAAAAATATTTAAT
The DNA here is from genome assembly GCA_019454045.1 of Zanthoxylum bungeanum. Taxonomy (NCBI): domain Eukaryota; kingdom Viridiplantae; phylum Streptophyta; class Magnoliopsida; order Sapindales; family Rutaceae; genus Zanthoxylum; species Zanthoxylum bungeanum. The sequence continues at coordinate 13,078 of SKCR01047382.1, forward strand.
TTTGTAACATCGTGCCGTAGGTACGGGCAAATACTGTAACACCGTGCCGTAGGCACTGGCCAAATACTGTAACACCGTGCCATAGGCACGGGCAAAAACTAGTAATATATATATATATTAAGAAAATACATTTATTTATATTTTTTTACACACGCACACATTTAATTAGTACACACGTTCTTAACACATACACAGTCACGGGAGAACAGGGCAATAATGGAGGGAAAGAAATAAGGCAGAAAACGAGAGGAGCAAGGGGAAAAAAAGGTTAGGTCGAAGAACAGAAAGAATGGGAGCAGGCCAAAAGGGAAGAGAAGCAGCAGAAGAAAGCAGGAAGACGAGAAAGAAAATAAATAATAAAAAAAAATAATAGAAAGAAAGAAATCCAGAAAGAAAATTCGAGAGAGAAGGAATAAGAGTGGAAGCTGAGAAAGAAGAAAAACAGGGAGATAGGACCAAGAGAGAGAGGAAGAAGTAACGGGTAAGAACACTATATATTTGATTTCCTTGATTTTGATTGAATTTGTTACGTGGGCTTTAGGTTGAATTATGAATTTGGGCAAAAATAATGATGTTAGGAAGTATTAAAAGTAATCTAGGGTTAATATATAGTATGATTATAGAAGGAACTTTTGATGAACAAAGAAAAATAGAATTGGGGAAATCTGGCAGAACCCTAGAAAATAAATTGGGGAAATTGCCGAGCTCTATGTGTATGAAATTTGAAATGGGATTAATAGTTTGGGCGGTTATGAAGTTAATAAAAGTGAAGATAGAGAGTAATAGGGGCAGCAAATTGGTGAGATCATGGAACGGAATATTGTTTATTCTCCACTCGTCCCATCACAGAATGATATTTTTATTACAGTATGTTATCTTTGTTCTGTTCTTTTTTTTTTTTTTTTTTTTTTAAGGCTTGCTTTTTATTTAAAATAGAAATGAAAAAGGATAGACCCTGTAAAATTAAAGATTACTTTTAATCTTTTTACTTTTTGATACTTTATGTGTCGTGAATCACCTATAATATAGTTGTTATTAGCTTAACCCTGCCGTTGTCTTATGTGGTGGTGCTTTGAGGCAATCTTCTGTTACACGGAGATGCCGTTCGCTTTCACTACTTTTTTATTATTGATTTCTAGCATGCTTCTTTTATGTGAAAATTTCAGTAGCATTGTGTGATACCTGGAGGCAGTCATATGACATTTAAGTCATATTTTTGTTTGCTCAATGTTTCTGCTTTTCTGGTTTCGAATTGTGTGACACATCTCATTGTTACTTTCTGATTACCTTTGTCATGTAAATTGGAGAAGGAAGCAGATGTAACTATAATAGTATAATTTTAAAAGAAGCAATAAAGGGAAAAAAATGTATGGTCTATACTTAAATTCAAGTTGATTGTCTTTTAAAGGGATATTGTTTAGTTTCAAAGTGCGAATCATGACCTTGGAATACTAAATGATTAAGGTGAACTACAGAAATAAGTTTGAATTTCATGTATGTATTAAGTTTTCAATCTGCATATTGACTCTATATTTGTGATTCTAATGTGTGTCTTTTGGTTGTAAGTTATGATGCGAGACTTAAGTCAATTGGTATACTATGTATTTTAATGTGTAATTAGTAAATATGACATGATTTTAGATTAATGACTTAGCTTAAGAAAACTAGTTCATATGTTTAGTCTGTTCCTTGGTTTATGTTATGTATAGCTTATTTCTCAATCATGTATATTTTTAGTTCAGGATACTTGCATGCTTCTTAGTTTACGTCCATGATAATATTTCAAGATTGTGCATTATAGATTAATAACTATGCTTGAATAGTTAATTTGTGATACGGATCATGTATAGAATATATTAGGCTCAAACCATCAAGGGTTTGGGATGGAATTATGCGGGGATGAATATAAGGAAGTATGAATGTGTTAGCATATATATAAGTGTTTATAAAAAGCATGCTATGTTTATATGTATATAAGTATGAAATATATGTATTATATAAATGAAATGTTTCAGAATGTGACAGAATAAAATATGTAGTTCATGTAGAAATGTATATAAGTAATATAAAGTCAATATATCTCGAGATATATATATCTCGAGATATAAAAAGCTCTATGATGTTGATAGTCTGAATCGTGAAACATTTTGAATATATATTTTGATAACTTGGTATTTGATTTTTGGTTTCCAAAGATTTGATTCTGTTTACAAAAGATAAAGAAATCGTTTCCGCCACGGAGATTGATGTTTTACGTTTTTGACCCTCCGTGGTGATCGGTTATATTTCGTTTCGGGGCGCTCGTTATGGGTTACCCTGTCGACATGGTCCATACACTGTCAAGTCTTTGCGCGCGACCGAGCAGTGGACGATCGATATGTATTTTGAAAATCATGCATCCAAAAATTTATTTTGACTGTCACATATTTATGTTGGGGGGGGGGGGGGGAATGATTTCAAAAGAACTGCACATTGATTTAATGTATTTTGATATTACTTTTAATATTAAATGATATGATGTTTGTTTTATATATGTTTCCGTCTCAGCGATCGTTTTATGTTTTTTGATGTGTTTTCGCTGAGATGATCGATCATTGCTATGTTTCCGCCCTGACGATTGATATATGCAATTATGTTTTCATGACTCATCATATGTTTCAGCTGGGGTGATCGTTAGGGTCTGAGCCATCGGAAATGGTACGACCCAACCCTCTGTCGGCAGGGGATCGGTTCGTTCATTGTTTGATCTGTGCGCGCGATTCGGGCATTGGACGCTCGTTTATATTTTGTCCAGTGAGTTATACTGGATGATCGATATGGTTTTATGATAATGAATTTTGAAATTGATTTTGTTTACAGGAAAATGATTTCTTAAATGCATTTTCAAAACTGTTTTTGATAGATTTCAGACTACCAACATCATAAGAGCTTACAGGGTTATCTATTGCTTCTAGCTGTGTTATAGATGTATTAGTCGATATAAAAGGATGTGTTCATTGTAAGAATATATATAGGTAGGTTTATAGTTAGATATAGATCTTATAGGTATAGTGATGTTTATGTAGATTATTATTATTATGCGTATAAATCATATATTCTAGTAATCATTTGAGATGCATATAGTTGATATTAGTGTGTAGGGTTTTAGGGGCAAATCCGGTAACGCAGCGGAAGCGGTGGAAAATCAAATTTTTTGATTTCAAATTTTTTTCTCGAATTAATTAAATGAACATATTTATTTAATTATCCAATAATCAAATTATGAAATAAAATTCAATAAATCATATTTAAGTGAATTTATCGAATTACCCTTACACTTGGTATTTTGTCCATTTTAGTCCGAAATTGATCAAATCAATTTTGAATGATTCTAAATCATTTCTAAGATGAACTTAGCATGTTCAAAACATCAAAACACCAAAGGCAACATAAATCCCAAAATTGACCCATTTGGCCGAGAGCTTCATTAAGCTCTATTTGTGATTTCATGCTTCAAAACACATCAAGATGTAATCCAATCAACATGAAAATTTATATGCATCATATACAGATCCTTATACACAACATAAATGAAAAGCCCCAATTTTGGAAGTGGTCTTAAACCCTAATTTTTCAATTTCTCCAAATTGGACAAATTAGACCAAATTGGTTAAATCCAATACTTCAATCATGTTTCTTCCATCCAAATCAAGTCTCAACACAATGAAACAACTCTAGAACAATTCTAGGTCATTTAAGAGTGGTTCAACAACTCTAGAATGACAACTTTGATTTTCTGAAAATCAAAAGTAAAGTTTTGAAACAATTTCAAGCTTACTTACATGCATCACACTTTCATCAAAGTTCACAACCATATAAACACAAACTATAAGAGTAGAGATAACATCAAAGCATCACAAAATGAAGCTAAGCATGTTAGAAACATATTTCATGTTGAAGACGTTAAAGAAAGACTTACAAAAACAAGTTTTTTCAAGCATTTTCCCTTTAGCCTTCAAACTTTGCTCTCAACTCTCTTTTATGTTTATTTTGGTTTCAAATGAACTCCTTAAACCCTAAAATTAAATGAAACAATATATTCCTCCTCCAAAATAAGCCTTGGCCGAATTTGGTGGAAGAAATATCTAGATATTTAATTTTTGTTTCATTTAATTACAACTTGTCAACTTGTTTTCTAAATCATTACACTTTAATGAATTATTCAACTAAGTCAACAATTGCAACTTAAAAATATAACACATATTTATTTAAGGTATTGGCCGAAATTTAGCAAAAAATAAAGAAAAAATATTTTAATTTTAACAATTTAAAATAAATATCGAAGGAAGTCAAATCCAATTTGACTACCATTTCCTTTACTTTAAAGTCAATAATAAACACTTATAATCATTTCCTAATTTTATCATTTGGTGTGATATTTATATTTTAATTATATTAATCATTTAACAATTAAATAATTAATTAATTAATTAAATATAAATATCTCAAATATATGTATTATATTTACATTAAATATCTCAAATACATATATATTAATGATATATGTCAAATACCTTTATTTGACAATTTATTAATGTGTATTTAATAATATCATATATTAAATACAAATACACATTAATTAGGAAATGATGGTTCGACCCGTTCGTATGTATTTTTCGTTTAACGTTTAAACGATTTATAAATAATCACCATTATTCATAAAAGTTGCCATAGTGCTCTACGAGTATATTTCATTAGTGAGACTCTCTAGATTCAGGTATATCCATCACAAAATCCAATTTCGTGTTCATAATTTACCCATCCGTAAATTATGACGACCACGGATAAACTAGCTGAATCATACAGGTCGAGGTCATTGCATACGTATAATCACTCCGTCACAGGTATCCGGATAATCCCAGAGATATAGATGTAAACGTCAAATCTCTATAGGTATTATCCCGTCGACGTATCTATTAGCAATCTCTAAATAACACTCGAAACTTACTTCCGAAGTATACTGTGGCCACAGATTTAACAGACTGCTAATCATATATGGACTACCTATGCTCTGTACACAGAACTGACGGATCCTATCTTGATACACACAGGATATCCTGAGGATCGGTCCACACCCAACGAACAGGCGGAGGTCTGATCTAAATTGATTGGTGACGTGACTGCCATCTAAGTGTGGAGGATGTCTAATACATCCACAGTGGTATCTCAAGTCGAAGGACCATTATGCTACTTAACCCGAGAATATTCTTATCGACGTTGGTGTACCATCCATTAAGAATCTTCGGTGAGTCGTTCAGTGTTTATCCACTATAAACACCTACACGTCTATACGAGTCTCCCCAGACTCATGGTTCATTGGGACAAACCATCGGACCAAGTCTCGATATACGACATGTACTGGTCTCAACGGATTTGACTAACCGACCCGTGTTAGTAAATCTTGACCAGAAACTATGTTTGATAATATACATTTAACAGGGACACTTCCCAATGTCAATTACAAACTACCTTTGTAATTGTGTACTACATTATATATTATCGGGCCTTTGTCTAATATATACATAGCACTAAACCATATTTAGTTTCAATCTAATAGTAATCAGATCGAATATGTATATAAAAACAAGAGGTGCAACCATAAATAAGTAATATTATGGAATAAGGGGATGTTCGTATTCATGAATCAGACATAAATACGATCCGGATTGGCACTTTGAGCACCAACCCCAACATAGTGCATGATAGCATTAATATGTTTATATGTATTATGAATGTCTGAATGAGTTGTATGATTTCATAGAAGGAACTTTCCGTGAATATTAGAGTATGATAATTGTGAGATGAAAGTTTGAAAGATAGAATAATTTATAAATCCAATTTGATGATATTTCAATAATATAAAAAGAAGATAATTATAATAAATGCCGAATTAGATTTGCAAAGGACAAGTAGTGCTTTAAGTTTTGCAGGTTGTGACCCGATCGGGCGACCATAGTCTTTGAAGCTTGAGGAGCCGGATAGCAGCGTTGCAGTCAATCAGTCACCAGGTCTTGGGAGTAACAGAATCAAATTGTATAAGCTTAATTGTCGAGGATTGAGTTGTATAAAAGTATTTGTAAAAGATTTTTGTTTGTACGTACTTTCGGGCACGGGGCCCAGTTGTATTGTGTTTTGAGTTCATTGTTTTAGTAATTATTATGTGTTGGGCCCTATAGGATGTTTGAAGTGTTGGACTTTGATCCAGGTTGTATGACTTTTAGTAGATGTCATGTAGAATTTTCGTTAAAGTCAGAGGCTTATGGAGGCAGGATTAGTCTATCTCCTGCCGGTAGCATGCTGGCCTAGGCGATATGTTACACAATCCTAGAACACAGTCCAGCATCAAAGCGACCTGTAAAAGACATCAAATAAATAAAAAGGACCTCTATTTCACACAAGACATAACATCAACAACAATACTCAAGAGCTTGTGCCCGTAATTACATGTACAAATTAAAACTTTTAATTACATGTATACAAAACAGTATTCACATCCCGACATAAAACATAATCATCATAAATCCTGAGATTCTATGACATTTCCCATGAATCTAGAGAGGGTGACTGCAACTTGGGTTATCCCTTATCTTGAGCATAAACATTTAATGCTTGATGGTTGACCGATTTGGTTGCCAACCTGTAAAAACTAGCAAACTGATGTGGTGTGAGTTATAGCACTCGATAAGTAACGACATACGTAATATAAATAATTTGGGAAATAATACATATACATAACACTTATGCGTAAATGGTTATCTATCCAAGAACCTTTAAACTTCATTTTATTATTTGCGATCTGTAAAATGTAGTTTTCTGAAATACCCACATATACCAAAAAAAAGATTGTCAACTGTGTCAGATCACCCCAAACTCGTGGCTAAAGCCAACCCAAAACCTAGGTGGCTATATCCACTAAAACCATGCATGATTACTACACATAAGCTACATGAGCTACCTACAATGTGCTTGCATACTTCTGACTTGTGCTATGTAGTTCATACTTGCCTAATCCCATTACTAGCTATGAACATGCCTGACTATACTTCTGACTTGTACTATGCAGTTCATACTGTTTCGTTTATGCTCTCTGCTTATGTCCTCTGTTTATGTTAAAGTCTTACATTTTCTGTATACGTTTCAGTTTACGAGTATGGGACACATGTTTCTGATTTATATTTTATGTATCTTCCGTTTATGGGAAGTCTTGTGTTTAAGTGAGTTTTCTATTGATGTTCATATGAGTCCCGACGTTAGTTTTCTATTTTCTGATTTTTATTATGTGTAGGTTCTGTAAGTCTATATTTCTGTTAATGGATTTTTATGACATTTTATTTTACAATTTTTACTGTTATTTCTGAATTCTTTTTTCAATCAAGTTTTGACAAAAGGATTTCTGAAAACTTGCTTTTGAAAATATATGGAAATGATATGTTTTTTTTTTATCTCAGTGCTTGAATTCCGTTTTGATTCGTAAACTATATTTCCCCTGAGATGCATGATATTCTGTTTTGTCACGACGCCTGATGACATGTTTATGGTTTTTTATGTTTTATGGTTTTGACCCTCCGTGACACTTGTTCTGATTTGGGATTCTGACTATTGGAAAATGACAAACCACTACCCTTTGTCACTACAATTATGTTTGGACATTGCGTGGTCTTTGTGTACAACCTGACAGTGGACCCCATATGGTTTTGACGATGTGATAAAGATATGTTTTCAGTATGGTTTGCAGAATATGATTTCAGTTCAATCGATTAATAATCTTGTTTATGTGACGATTCTATTTTCTAATGACGTGATTTGGTATTATGATAAGTCAAGGTTTTATTGACGTTATTTGATATTTGTTAAGCCAGGTTTCTGATAATGTTATATGGTATTCTGATGAGTCAGTTTTCTATTGACATTATTCGATTTTAAGTTTTGATATGTTATGATTTCACTTGACATCATCTGATTTTATGCTTTGACAGATTTATGGTCGATGCTTGGTCTGTTTTCTGCTAACTTATTATAGTTGGATCATAATGACGTATTTCAGGTTGTCAGTATTTTCTGTTCTTGACGTGCTTTCGATTTCAGAGCCTTGATTCAGTTTTCCCATATTCTATTATGTTAAGTTTTCAGTTTCTATTATAAGATATTAGATTATATTTCTGTACATGTATATATGAGTATTCTGTTATAGTTGTAAAGATAACTGAATCCATTTTCAGATTTCTATTCTGTTCTGCTCTTCCTTTCAGGTTTGACGTACTTTCGTTGTAATTTCGCCAAACAAATTATCATGTCCCCAAAATAGTCCACAAACACAAACAAGAATTTAACACTACCAACATACATACACAATAAAACAAAAAACAAACACAAAGAACCTAAAAATATACCCTTATAGGAACACTTTAGAAGAAGTGAAAAACCTTCTTAGAGCTAATAACATCGTTATCGCATAGCAAAATCCTCACTTTACTTCTATCAACAAATCTATCTCCCCTATTCTAATATTCCCAATACCAACACTACCACACATTTTGTTTAAATTAAGCTCCTTACTCTCTATATCTTCAACACAAAACAGAAACAAAAACACACATAACATAAAAAAGTAATTTGTTTTTTCTAAATTGAAGCAACGGTAACAACAAAACCTTGAGTGGTTGAATAAAACAATCTAATGGAAAGAATGTTGAATAAAGTAGAGCATAAAACTCTAATTTATCAAGGAGAAGAAAAAAAACTATTTCTAGAACAATCTCACAAAATTGCAAATAAGAAGAATTCTTAAGAAAGCTTTCAAATATTTATTAATAAGCTTTGATTATTGGATGATAAAACTCAAATACATATGGGGAATTTATAGGTTATAAGAACAAATCTATACCATTCATTAAAATAAACACAAACTAATCTAGGCCATGAAATTAAACATTAGAAAACTAATATTACCTAATGTCACCTAACTAAAATGATGTAACCAATGACATTAAATTAATTGGTGTGGGCTTATTTTTTATTTGGATTTTGAACTTTCAAAAGAAAAAAAACATTGGGCTAATATTGATAATTAACACTCCCCCTCAATGTTAGCCCCCATTTTCTGAATACCAAGTTGACGACGGAAATGTTCAAACACTCAAGCTTTTTGTACAAGTCCATAATTTGCTCATCTGTCTTGACTTGCCTCATCTCAATTTCTTTTTACAGAACTTTCTCTCTAACAAAGTGATAACGTAATTCTATATGTTTAGTTCTTGCATGAAAAAATGGATTCTTCGCCAGACAAATTGCCGACTAATAGTCACAATACAACGGAACAATATAATCTACTGGCTGATGTAGATCATTCATCAACTGTATTAGCCACGTGCTTTCAAGAGCTGCCATTGCTACTACTCGGTACTCTACTTCCGTAGTTGACAAGTGGTATCATGAGCTTTGGTTCTACTTTGGGGTCGTAAAACCGAAGAACGGAGCTCGGTTCGAAAAATTCGAGTTCTAGCAAAGTTGTCAAAAATTATTTTTGCGTATACCATCAGATAGCTCTCGTCGAGACGAGTTCGGCGGTATTTTCCAGCGGCCAAACGGACATCCTAGGAGCTCTCACGCTCCGCTACTCTCTGGGAGAGTGAAACTCACTCTCGACACGCTCCCCACGCGCGTCTGGAGGAAGAAGACGACCACATGACGCCACATCATCGACACATCAGCCCTATTCAGCACCCGGTCAGCGCTCAGTCAGCTGACACGTATAGCGCCACGTCATCTGCCACATCAACACCACGTCAGCTGCCACGTGTCTGCCACGTCAGCCAACCGGTCCCACTTTGCCACGTCAGCAGTTACGTCAACGTGCCACGTCAGCAGCCTGGTAAATTTCATTTAGCCCCATGAAGTTTTGAAATTTACAGTTTTGCCCCAAAACTTTTAAGAATTTACAAATCAGCCCATGTGTGGAATTTAGACCAACGAAGTGTCTATTCCATTATTTTCGACCATTTCGGAAGCAACGGTGACCTCGAATTTGTGAAATTCAGCCCCGATTTTAGTATATTTTTATTTTAAAATTTAAAACTTTAAATGGAAATGGAAGATTCTTATTCTGGTACAATGATTAAACTGGCTGCAACTAATTACTCCCTCTGGAGACCTCGGATGATAGATTTTTTGCATTGCAAAGATCTGTTTGATGTCATCGAATTGAATGGAGTGAAACCAGAGTCTACTAAAGACTATGACGGGAACAAACTCAATAATAGAACTCTGGGTCAGATTAGGCAGTGGATCGGCCATAATATCTTCCACCACGTAGCACATGACACAGATGCTTATGAAATGTGGAGGAAATTGGAAGACATGTTCCAGGCCAAAACAGCTCGGAATAAAGCCTTAATCATGAGGTGTTTGGTGAATCTGAAGATGCGGAGTGGAACTTTCGTTGCAGAACACACCAACGAGTTTCAAAGCCTGGTGAACCAACTGTCTGCAGTAGATATGCAACTGGCAGACGAAGTTCAAGCCCTCTTGCTATTCAGTTCTCTTCCTGATAGCTGGGAGACTTTGGTGGTTACTCTCAGCAACTCAGCTCCATGAGGTAAACTTACCATGCCTATGGTAAAGGATGCTCTGTCAAATGAAGAAGCCATAAGAAAAGACGTGGGCTCAGATCAAACAGAAGCCATTATCTCGGAGCAACGAGGAAGACAACATGAGAAACATCAAGGCGGGAGAAGAGGCATAAGCAAAAGCAGTGGCGGATCCAAGGACGGGAAAAAGACATACAAGTGCTTTCACTGTGGCATAGAAGACCATTTGAAAAAAATTACCGAAATATGTAACGGGAGCAGGGACAAGGCAATAACCAGCCAAAGAAGAATGATTCGGAGACACTAGAAGTTACCACTGTAGATGTAGCTATATGCTCCGACCAGGAAGAAGCATGCATTCACACCACAACTCAGAATGTCGAGTGGGTGGTAGATACTGCAGCATCCTACCACGTCACTCCACACGAGGATTTCTTCACAATATACAAAGCAGGAGACTTTGGAGCAGTGAAGATGAGGAATACCAGTTCTTCTCAGATAGTAGGAATTGGCGAAATACAGTTGCGGACAAATACAGGGTATACAATAACCCTGAAGGATGTCAGACATGTTCCAAAACTTCGGCTCAACTTACTCTCGGGGGTAGCCCTTGACAAACATGGTTATGCTAGCCACTTCAACAACGACACTTTGAGGATGATAAAAGGTGTCATGGTCATCGCCCGAGGACACATCTGTGGAACCTTATACAAGACTCATGTGAAGATTTGTGCAGAAAGCCTAAATGTAGCTGAACGGGAGGCTTCTCAGAATTTGTGGCACCAGAGACTCGGTCACATGAGTGAAATAGGATTGTCTACCTTGACAAAAAAGGATCTAATTACCGTCTCCAAAAATGTTGCTCTGGATCCTTGCAACCACTGCCTATTTATTAAGCAACACAGTCTCTTTCAATTTCTCTTCTACAAAGAAATCAAAGTTACTCAGTCTGGTGTACTCTGATGTATGTGGTCCCTTGGAGGTAAACTCACTAGGCGGTAATAAATATTGTCTGAACTGTTGCATGCCATGGTCGAGCGTGAAACATGGAAGAAGCTGAAGTGCCTTTGTACAGACAATGGAGGCGAATACACTTCCAGGGAGTTCGATGCCTACTGCGGAAGTCACGACATTCGACACGAGCGGACTGTTCCACGCACCCCACAACACAATGGTGTCACTGAAAGAATGAACCGCACCATTATGGAGAAAGTCAGAAGCATAATTAGTATGGCTAAGTTGCCAAAGCCATTCTGGGGAGAAGCTGTTCGTGCCGCCTGTTACCTGATCAACAGATCACCATCTGTACTGTTGAACTTTGAGATTCCGGAGAAAGTGTGGTCTGGTAAGAATCCATCATATTCTCACCTTAGAATATTCAAATGTTTAGCATTTACACATTTATCCAAGGAGCTTAGGCAGAAGCTCGATGTAAGGACTACCCCATGCATCTTCATAGGCTATGAAGATGAAGAATTTGGATACAGGTTATGGGACCCGAAGGAAAGGAAGGTCATAAGAAGCAGGGATGTAGTGTTTCCTGAAGACTAGACAATAAAAGACATTGAAAAGCCCAATATGCCTTCTAAAACCAGTGCCGACAATGCCGATGCAAATCCAGACACAACCCCAGCACCAACACTAGTGGCCACAGATGATGATGGGATGCAAGACATACCAGAAGCAGAACCAGATGAGGAATGAGGTGTTGAGCAGAGGGAGCTGCAGCCTGCTCCATCAGAGGCTTCAGGATGATCCACAGACCCAGATGACAACAGATAGCCAGAACCTCTAGTACGAAGATCTGAGCGAGGCCAGATTCCATCAGCTAGATACTCAGGATCAGAATACATTCTGCTTACTGACGAGGGGGAGCCAGAAAACTTCAATGAAGTGGTATCTCATAAAGACAAAGATAAATGGCTGCACGCAATGCAGGATGAGATGGAATCTCTGCAGGAAAAAAAACACTTATGAGATAGTCAAGCTCCCACATGGAATGAAGGCATTGAAGAACAAATGTGTATTCAAGCTCAAGAAAGATAGCAGCGGGAAAGTGGTGAAACACAAAGCTCGACTAGTGGTCAAAGGATTCCTACAGAAAAAGGGAATTGACTTTAATGAGATATTTTCACCAGTGGTAAAAATGGTTCCAATTTGAGTCATCATAGGATTGGTCGCCAGATTGAACTTGGAGCTTGAACAGATGGATGTCAAAACATCATTTCTTCATGGTGATCTGAATGAAGAAATCTACATGGAGCAGCCAGAAGGATTCAAGGTTTCAGGTAAAGAAAACTTTGTTTGCAAGCTGAAAAAGAGCTTATACGGGCTCAAGCAAGCACCGAGGCAATGGTACAAGAAGTTCGGCTAATACATGGTCAGTCAAGGTTACAAAAGAACTGCAACAGATCAGTGTGTATACATTCAGAGATTTCTAGATGGAAATTTCGTTGCTCTTCTACTGTATGTAGATGACATATTGATTGTTGGACAATAAGCAACGAAGATTAGCTAGCTGAAGAAGGAACTCTCCAAGGCTTTCGACATGAAAGACTTGGGACCAGCTAAACAGATTTTGGGAATGGAGATTGTTTGTGATAGACAGAACAAGAAGTTATGGCTTTCACAGGAAAGGTACATTGAACGGGTAATCAGGAGGTTCGATATACAGAAAACCAAACCAGTCAGCGTTCCGTTAGCGCACCATTTCAAATTGAGTAAGAGTTTATGCCCCTCATCCAAGAAAGAGATAGAGGAAATGTCAACAATACCATATTCTTCAGTTGTTGGAAGCCTTATGTATGCAATGGTATGTACCAGACCAGATATTGCACACGCAGTGGGTGTAGTGAGCCGTTTTTTCTCTAACCCTGGAAAGCAACACTGAGAGGCAGTCAAATGGATTCTCAAGTACCTCAAGGGTACAACGAAGTTTCGTCTATGTTATGGGGGAGCTGATCCGATCTTGGAAGGCTATACAGATTCATATATGGCGGGAGATCTTGATGGTAGGAAATCTACATCATGATTCATTTACACTTTTGCAGGGGGAGTTGTGTCATGGCAGTCAAGATTGCAGATGTGTATTGCATTATCCACAACAGAGGATGAGTACATTGCCATAGCTGAGGCAGGAAAATAAATGTTATGGTTAAAGCGTTTTCTGCAAGAGTTAGAGATCAAGCAAACAGAATAAAAGATACATTGTGACAGTCAGAGTGCTATGGACTTGAGCAAGAACTCAATGTATCATTCCCAGACAAAACACATTGATATTCGCTATCACTGGATACGCGAGGTGATGAGTCAACAGTTGCTGAGACTAGTGAATATCCATACAGATGAGAATCCAGCCGACATGTTAACAAATGTGGTTACTCGAGACAAGCTAGAGTTGTGCAGAGATATAACCGGGATAGCTTTCAGATGATGATTGTTTCAGATGCAGCTGGAGGGAGAGAATTGCAATGAAATCCAGCTAGCATCACATACCAACAATCTACTTTAGCAAGAAGTCCACCATGAAGACATGATACTTTAGGTGGTGATTGAAGAAAAATGGTGAACTTGCTATGAATCAAGGAGTAAATCATGGCATGAACAATAACCGTTTTTGGGCTATAAATTCAGGCCATTTCAGTGTTAGAAAATCATCACAAAGTAGAGAGAAAACACAAAGAGATAGAGAGGTTTTTTGTATTAAAGTTTCTAGTGTAAACTTTGTAATCTATTCTTGTGAGTAATAGAATTCATTCGGTTTTTCCTCAAATCTTCTCTAAAGTGATCGGTGAATCACAACACATTTTGTGTTAGAAATTCAGCAATCTTACCATACCACACCTTGGGTGCTTGTTTCAATTTGTATAGTGCATTTTCGCAGCTTACACAAATATTCAAGATGATCTTGGTTCTGAAAACCCATTGGTTGGATCATGTAGATCTCTTGATCTAGCTCTCCATGAAGGAAAACATTCTTAACATTCATCTGCCACAAGTGCAGGTAGGACTCTAACAGTTATAAGTTTTACTACTGGACTAAACGTTTCGTCATAGTCTAATCTATATTGTTAAGAGAAGCCACGAGCTACCAATTGAGCCTTATACCTTTCAATTGACATCTGAATGATGGTTTATTTTATAAACCCATTTACATGATATGGGTTTCACATCTCTTGGCTTTGGCATGAGTTCCCAAGTATGATTTTATTCAAGCACATTGATCTCTTCTTTCATAGCTGTCATCCATTCTGAACTATGTGATGCTTCTTCGAACATCTCAGGTTCTATTACAGCTGCTTCTTCAACTATGGTTGCATTGGCTTATTTGGGATTTGACCTTCTATTTCTTGTTGACCTTCATACTAGAGTTGGTTCTTATGTTTCATTAGGTATACCTTCTTCGTCTGGTTGCTAATACACCCCAGTTTGCCAAGGATTTTGGGTTATTATTTGTTTGTCATCATCTCAAATGGATCTTCAGCTTTGTCTGGACTTGATTGAATTTAGATAGTATGTTCCCTCATCTTTTTTTTTGCAGTTTATCTTCAAATTCTTTTGAGTCTGGCAACACATCCTTTTTTTATGGTCCAACAAGATGATGCTTTATCGAAAACCATATCTCGAGATGTATAACATATTCCACTTATTGGATCATAATATTTCCACCTTTTGTTGGTCGTCGTATCCCACGAAGAGATATTTGACTATTTACTTATCGATCATGCTACGTACATGATCATGAACAAATACATAGCATACTCGAAGGTAGCTGACTGTAAGTTTCTTGTCCCATAATTTCTCAAATGGTGAAACCAACTCCAACTTTGGTTGAGGAAGGTTTTTGATAACATGAGCTGCAGTTCTCATACATTCGGCCCAAAATCTTCTAGGTATGTTTTTCGTATGTAGCACACTCCGAAATTTTTTTGCAAAGTGTCGGTTCTTCCTCTTCGCTACACTATTTTTTTTGTGGCGTATTGGCAAAAGTATACTGATGAAGTATTTGCCATTCTCATAGATATTGAGAAAATTCTCTTGAGCTATACTCTCCCCCATTATCCGTGCGCAAGCAACTAATCTTTTACTCTACTTCTCCTTTGACTATCTATTTGAACTCTTTAAACTTTAAGAATGCTTCAGATTTTTCTTTCATGAAGAAAACTCATACATATCAGGGAAATTCATCAATGAACGTAACCATATACCGCATTCCGTCAATTGATGGTTGCTTAATGGGTCTAAACACATCATAGTGAATTAACTCTAATGGTTTCTTTTTTTTTAACTTCGACTCCTCATATGGAAATTGATGTGCTTTAACATATTGACATCCTGTACAGACCGTTGATGAGTGGTAATTATATCACTATTTCCCACTCATTTAACCTAATATTTTATATAGGTTCTCGAGTTTTATGAATGTTTTGATGTGTTTTTGTTTATTTTTCAAATAAAAATAATATTGAGACTTAATGGAATCAACTCGGGGCTAAAACAATGAAATCCGGAGAAAAAATGTCAAAAATGAAATTTTACTATACGCGTCACGAAGTGTAGTCCTAAAATATAGATTTACGTATGTTTCGTATTTTGGCCATAACTTTTTCATTCGATATCCGATTGAGCTGATTCAAGTTACAGATTGAAGAAGACTCGAATATCTACAACATTACAAGTCAAAATA
This sequence comes from Zanthoxylum bungeanum, assembly GCA_019454045.1. NCBI lineage: Eukaryota > Viridiplantae > Streptophyta > Magnoliopsida > Sapindales > Rutaceae > Zanthoxylum > Zanthoxylum bungeanum. The sequence continues at coordinate 29,389 of SKCR01047382.1, forward strand.
ATTTCGAATTCTGAAGTTTCCATGGCCGAAATTGATGAAAAATCCAGTGTATTTTGTGTAACTACTATAGTCATTTTCAAAATATAAATTAAAATTAATAAAATAAAAAAATAAAAAATCGTCAAACTTCCACCAAACATGCTTGCATGTTTGGTGCCATGTTTGATGCCATGTTTGGTGTCATGTCTGGTGGAGAAATCGGTGGAGCAATCAGTGGAGAAATTGGTGGAAACCTTTAGATTTTCCTATAAATACCAAACCATTTCATTTGTAATTCTCATGCTTTACTTAGGTTTTTGTAAGGAATTTAAGGATTGTATATTGTTTGTATTTATTTTCAGTATTTAATTTATGCATTTTTATTTTCAGCAATAGTAGTAGTTTCTCCTCTTCTCTTTTCTTTTATATTTAGTAGTTAGATTTCTGCTGGGAGAAGGGTGAAACTTTTATTATTTTAATTTAGATTAATCTCCATTAATTATAATATGGAAATTATAATTTAAACTAAAAGGTTTACCACTTTAATGGATGGTTTTATTTATTTGACATAATGTGACACCGCCTATATGGCCGGTCTTTAGGTGACAGATGATTACCGCCTATATGGCTGGTTTATGGAAAAATAATGATACCGCATTTATGGCTGGTCGGACTTAATTAAAATCTAACTTAATGAGGATACCACCTATATGGCTGGTTGTTAATGTCACTGATAAATTATATATTATAGTAAGGATATTTCTAAATTAGAAATAGTAAATGTGGATCCCCAACACCGACATTTTATTTTTATTCTAGGTAAGTGATGAAACACAATATCTACACACTTAATAATTGATTTTCTTTTTATGGGTAATTCTTTATTTTGTTTATTGAGTCTTAAGCTTAAAGCTTCTTGTTAATTGGCCATTAATAAGATTGATTTGGTAAACTTAAAATGAACTTGACGAAGGGATTTTAGATTTCAACCTTAGATTCAATAGCCTACGATCTTCCTTAAGGATAGATAACCCTTTAATAGATTTCCTTACAGGATAGACATTTACCTGTCGGGCGGGGGTAGCCACTATTGGAACTTGAACTTAATGAATCCAGGTAATTTGGTTGACATAGACATATGGTTGAATTGGGTTATACTGGGTATTTGCATTTGACCATCGACAAAGACTTTTGCATATCTTCGTGTTCCATGTTAGCAAACTGACTTATTAGACATATATAAGAGAATCAATTCATCTTTAGGATAATATTGTGTGTAGTCACAACTCTAGATCTTTGTGTCTTTTATTTATTTTCCTTATTATTTTCTTTTGTTTATTTTATTTAAGCAAATTCACTTTCAACCAATCAAAAAAAATCATTCTCTTCTCCCTTAATTAGATACTTGTAAATAAATAGTATCAATAATTAATAACAACAGTAGGAATTAAGTCCTCGTGGGATCGATATTTTTATACTACTTGAACGAAACGTTCGCTTGCATTATACGTGTGTGATTACGCACCGGTCAAGTTTTTGACGCCGTTGCTGGGGACTTATTTTTCTTGAGTTATTAATTTTGAAGCTATCTAATTTACTTGTATCTAATTTTCTTTATTTTTATCTGTAATTTTTATTTCTTTCTTTTATTTTCAGGTGGTTGAAAAATAGAATATTATTGGGAGATTGAGAGATCAAGAGCTTTACTAGAAGAAGATACACTCGTACATCTGGGAGCAACAGTCCGGTTTTCTGAGGCCCGTTGTCCAGTCCAACAACTATCACTGGATGTCAGAACCAATCAACGCTACATTTGCTCAACATAACGAGATGGGGAGATGTATGATATGTGATGGTAACCACCAGAGCGATCAATCTATATACCGTTCATAGTGGAAAAATTATTGGAATCATTCAAGGTACGAAGAACCAGCATATTTTCCATCTTATCCACCATCTACCTATGATCTTCATCAAGAACCAGAACCATCAGAGGAAGAACAATTGGTGGACATGCTCAAATATTTGTTTAAGAAACAAGACGAAAAGTTGGATACAATGCTTGAAACATATCAGAATCAACTCGAAAGTATTCAGAGACAATTAGCATCCATTCAGAGTATGACAGATCAAATGAGACAATTAACAGAAAACCAGAGCTACATACCTCAAGAACCATTTTCAGATGACACTGATGAAGCCTTCGAGTACCAATCATTTCACAATGACACTTCAACAGAGGAGGAGGCTGAGCAGTATCAACAACCAGAGGTATCAGTTCAGGAGCCCAAACCAGCAAAGTCTTTATTTGACTTTTATTATCCAGATTCTAACGAGGATGAAACTGATCTATTTGTACCAACTGCACCAACAACGGAGGATCAAACTTTCAATCCTCAAAATAAATATCTTGGAGCATGTTTACAATGATGTTTGAAGAAGATCTACCTGAACCATCCATTCCAGCCGTATTAGAGGATGGAGACCTAATGTCAGAAACATCTTTACATCCTCAAGCAGACACTTTTGGAGCATGTATTCCACAGATGACAGATGAAGAGCTGAACACAGAAATCCTAGAATATATTTGTGAAGAAAAGGTGGAGCAAGAAACAGAGCAAATGCCTGACCTTATTGAAGATCCAGTGCTTTCAAGAGAAACATCACTGTTTTGGGGAGTACAAATCAAAGACATCACCCAGAAGTTTGACAGAATGGAACTCCCATTCCAAGTCAAGCACCATACGAGACCACCTGATTTTTTTTCTTTATTTTCCGGAATCACTGGTGCGACAAAGAATAAAAAGATGGCACAAGCATTGAATGAGATAAAATTCTTTTTGCCACCTTACCGTTGGAAGAGACCCTTCAAAAGCAACGCTCACGAGATTGTCTTTAATCGGACATCCAAAATGACTCTGAAAGCTCATTGACAGATTGATTTCAGTCACGTCTGGCTGAAGATGATAAATAGCGCTAGTAGGGAGGAACCCATGTAATTTGTTGTAATTTTATTTTTATTTTTTGTGTATACATGTTGTAGAGTTTTTAATTTTGTGTGTTATTTTTGTAGGAAAAGTACAAACAGAGCATTTTAAGACAGAAGAAATGGTGTTTGGCAATCACAAAGAAAAGAGCTAAGTCATTAGTGATGGTTGAGTAAAGAATGAATTATTGAGATGCATCCTTATGAATTTATACTAAGCTAGAGGCGTATTATCTACACAATTCCATTGCCTTAATAATTGCTTTGATTTTCTTTTCTGTTTTTATTTCCTTTATTTTCGCCGACAAGATCTAAACTTTTTGATTTTTCACGTTTTATTTTAACGTTCATCTAATAATTGTCATTTGGCAGGTACTAGTGCTACTATTACTCACCCATTTTAAGGGTTCTACAAATTAACTCTACATTTCTCTCTTCGACACATCCAGATATACATCCAAATAAGAGAGAGAAAATGGAAGCAACTTTACAGCAGCGAATCAAGCGAATTTGTATTTTTTGTGGATCCAACTCTGGTAATAAACCAGAATTCATTGAGGCTGTAAAGGAATTGGGGAGAGTCATAGCAGAACGAAATATACAGCTAGTATATGGCGGTGGCAATCTTGGATTGTTGGGTAGCATTTCAAAATCCGTTCAGGAAGGTGGCAATCATGTTTTGGGAATCATTCCAAAAACTTTGGTGGACGAACGCATAATCAAAAAAACAAATGGAGATGAACGCATTGTATCAGGCATGTCTGAACAACTCCTCGAAATGGTCAATACTGCTGATGCGTTTATTGCTTTACCAGTGGCCTCGGAAAATTTGAAGAAATATTCACAATAGCATCATGAGCGCACTTGAATATTCATCGGAAGCCCATTGTATTACTTAACATTGAGCATTTCTTCGATTTTCTGTTTGTATTTCTTGCGGAAGCCAAAAGACATGAGTTCGTCACAAAATCAGTACAAGATATTTTCCTGACTGTAACAAGGCCGAAGAATTAATTGATCAAATCCTAGCCTTTGAACCAAAACTCGACCCCATTCTTTCCAAGTTAAACTGGTCAGATAGCGATCGTGGTAAGAAGCGTAAATTGGACATAAATCTTAATCGGTAATTTGGACATAAATCTTAATCTTTAGGGGAAGATACCCCATCAATAATAACAACGGGAGGTTTCCACCCGTGTTCAACAGTCATCCAGACCCTCTCATCTAAGGACTTAAGGAACGCTCTCATGCGAACCTTCCAATGCAAATATTCTGTGCCATCAAAAAATGGCGGACAATTTAAGGGTTGACTACGCTCCATAGCTAATGGGTCAAGGATCGAGTTCAGGCTCTGATGCCAATTGAAAATTCGGGGTTATCCTAAGTTCTGACCCTATGCGGAATTACAAACAATAAGCAAGACAAGTCCTGTTACTGCTACTATGGAATTGCAACAGGCAAATTAACATGCAACCACAATAACAATCAAATAAAATATGCTGCAATATAAAAACAATACCGATAATAAAGCAGCAAATAAAATCAATCACACAAAATTCAACACAATAATTTTGGTGACGAAGTGGAAAACTCTTCCGAGTAAAAAACCACTCCGGGTATAGGCTACCACCCGAATCCACTATATCGAGAAAAACTTACAGCGATGGTCAAGACCTACGGTGGCAACTCCACCGACTCAAGTACCTCTATACTGCAAGAACTCAAGGAACTCCTCAAGCCCGCGACCCACGGTTTTCTTCAGAACCTCTGAAGTCTCTGAGTAGATTATATCACCAATTGACGCCGGAACTCCGACTACCAAAACTCCTCCTAAAGAACTCTAAAGGATTAGGGATTTTGGGTTAGGTTGTGTTGAAGGTTTATTAAAGAAGTATTCACACCATTAATAGAGAAGACAAGAAGATGAAGAAGTCTTCAATGGTGGAATCAAAGAGAGTTGAAAGCTTTAAGAGTATTGGGCTCAAGAGAAATATGCTTCCACTCATGAGAATGACGGCTAAGGGTTATATTTATAGGTAGGGAGAAAACCTAGGGTTTTGCAGGCCAAAAACGCGTTCAGATCGCAGTCGCGTTCGAACGCTTACTAGAACGCTACACGAACGCGCCCTTTCTATGAAGACTCGTTCGAACATCAATCGAACGCACAACGAATGTGAGCTCTCTGGAAAGCTCCCGTTCGAACCCCACAAGAACGTGTCTCGAACGGTTGCTCTCTGGAATGCGCCCGTTCGAACCCAATAGAACGTGACACTAACGCCAACCGTTCGAACACTGCAACGAACGCACCACGAACGTATGTCTGATGCACAGCAGCCAGAAACCAGTCCAATTGCACAAAGATCTTCAAGAAAGATTACAACTCAATTTGAATTGAACTGTTTTTGTCACGGACACATGCCAATAAAAATGGAACTAACAATCTCCCCATTTGGCATTCCGTGACAAACTCTACCTAATACAAAGACTACGGTAATAGACCCAAAAAGAAAATAGTCAACTGTCAACCATCAAAATAGTGACTTATTACAAATGGACTCGATCTAACACCTAACAAAGTAGTCTTGAAATTAATGCCACCGCAGCAACATACCTGCTACCTGAAACATCCACAAACAACAATATACCGTGAAAAGCATTGGGATAATCAAGTAAAACCATAAGCAGGTAAAAATCTCATGCATGTACAAGTAGAAATCCCTCTCCCCTTAATCTTAACTCCCCTTAAAATGGAGATATCTAAAGGATATTCTACGGCTCTCTCCTATACATTAAGGCTCTCCCCCTTAATATATCTCTCTCCCCTCCCCCTTTTGTCACGAAATGACAAAGGATAAAAGAAACAGGAAAAATAACAGGAGAACAGGAGAAAACACATGCGAAAGCATAACAAACAGGAATCACTCCCCCTCACTAACAGGCACATACAGTTAGTAAAATAACACACGGAAAGCAAACCAAAACTCAGAAATGTGCACAGGAAAGAAAAAAATTGGTATGCAATAACATGAAGCACACACAAGCACATACTGAGATAAATAAAAATCCTGTCAAACACTGACTGAAACAGCATTTCAAGCTGATACAATGATACCCAGTCAGTATTCAGCTGTTTATGACATGAAACATTATGCATTATTTTAAAAGCTGCTAAATACAACACTTATGCATATGACATAAACACCAAAGCATATAAAGCACTTGCGTGGAAAAATAAAGTGCATAACGAATCAAGGCTTAAGACCTTATTTTATGAGCTGGACACAGCCAAAGAAATCCATCTCTAAACAAACCAAGTCCACAAAATAGGTGTTCAAACCCAGCACCACTAGGACCTGAAAATAAGCAACATTGGTTGCATGGTATATATTTACCCCAGAAATATCATGAGCTCATATTTAATAACTCTTTCGAGTGAAGGGTTTTTGCCCTTATCTTTTGAATTTGGCCATTTTGGCTCTTTTGCACTTGAGTCTCATTTAACATATTTTTTTTTTATTGCTTTTTGCTTTTCAAGGGGATAGCAAGGTCAACTAGTCAAAGGTCACACTATTGAGCAAACAGGATATGAGAAATTAGATTGCTATTCCAAAAACTCATACATGCGACCAAGCCTTGACAAATTAAAAACGTGTATGTGGAAGTGCAAGCACAAGATATACCAAAGGTTTTTATCACACACACTCATGTATATAGAGCATCAAGAAAAATAAAAGCATATCATACATGCATAATCATATATCCTACATACCAGGATCACATGCATAAGCTTTTCATGCTCTAACAAACCATAAAAATATTCATAATCATATATCCTACATACCAGGATCACATGCATAAGCTTTTCATGCTCTAACAAACCATAAAAATATAATTTTTTTGATTTTTCAGTTTTAAAGCACAAAAAAAAAAATAATAAAATAAAAATAAAATTAAAGACACAAAACAGCTTGTAAAACATCCAATGATACGTGGAGTTGTATCCCGAGTGCAGATCATACTACCATCCATTCGGAATCGGCTATGAAATTTATGTCCGGGTTTCCATCCTATATACCAAGGGACAAATAACGAAGACAAGACACACACACACACCCATATGCTGTGAAAACAAAATAAATGTGCAAAAACATAAAACACACACACACACACATGCAATGGGAAAATAAAATGCATCTTTTAAGCAGAGTTACACCGAAGTGCACTCTCATCATGTCCAACAGGACATGCAAAAGTAGATGGGAAATCATCTTGCTTCCCCACCCAAACCTTTCTAGGAGCCTCATGCACATGAGAGTTCCCAAACAACAAAGCAAGTTTCTCACTCAAGAATTGAGCTTGTTTGGTTAGTGCAGAAACTTGAGACATTAGATTTGACGAATCAAATCTAGGACTGACACACTCTTAGGCCTTCTCTTTTGCTTGTGCAATATGAAACACTTAGGCCTAATATGTCCCGCCTTGCCACAATTGTGGCACACAGGCACAAACCTCGGATGAGAGCGAGGCTTACCCACAACACCTCTAGATTGAGGTTGGGAAACAGGACGAGGAACAACATGAGGAGAAACATGACTACACACAACAGGTTTCTTACCTAAGTCACGTTTAGCTGCTACAGGCACAACTCTGGAAGAAGAAGCCTCATTGCAGTTAGGCTCAGAAATAATACCTAACATACGGTCCACCTTTTTATTTCCACTAGAAAATACGGGCAATTGGGTTCTAGCATTTTCAAGTTCGGTTTCTAATATTTGGACTCTATTAACTAGGCTTTTGTTCCTCTCCTCTAGGTCATCAACCATCAAAAGGCTTTGCTCAAATTTAGCTTGAGCTTCATTCTTTTCTAGCTCAACAGTTTTCAACCTTTTACTGACCTCTATATTAGTCTTCTTAATAGCTAAACTCTCATTAAACAGTTCAACATAAGCTACTTGAAGACTTTCCTCATCTACAGACTCATCAAGAGAGACTTCTGAATCAGCATCATTAACAACAATCTTTCTCTCATCAATCACACTAGCAGTAAAAGCAATATAATTGCCTTTAGGAGAATCATCACCTTCAGAATCACTAAGGGATGCTGCCATGACTTTCTTGCCTTTAGCCCTAAGGTATGTGGGACACTCAGATCTAACGTGCCCATATTCTTCACATTCATAGCACTGGGCACCACGGGATCTACTATCCCTATCCTCTCTAGACTCACTTCTGCTATGCTTAATCTCTCTAGGCTCATCCTCCCTATCCCTATTACTGTTATGGCCACTCTTTTTAAGTTTAAGAAATTTCTTAAACTTCCTTGCAAACAAGGCCAAATCACGATCCGTAAAGGTATCATCATCACTAGATGGATCATGAACAACTTCCTTTGCGATCTTCATCGCTATAGTTTTGGGCTTTTGATACCCAGGAAGTTTCTTCTCATAAACTTGCAGTTTTCCTACGAGTTCTTCTAAATCAAGCTTATCGAGGTCATTGCTTTCCTCGATGGCGGTAATCTTGGGTAGGAATTTATCAGGAAGGGATCTTAGGATTTTTCTAACTATCCTATTTGTAGGTATAGTCTCACCTAGGTTAAAACTAGAGTTAACAATATCGTTAATCTCAGCATAAAATTCATCAAAGGTCTCATCATCTTTCATTCTGGCGACCTCAAACCTAGTAGCTAAATCCTGGAGTCTATTATTTTTAACAGACAATGTGCCCTCATGCACAGTCTGCAGGATGTCCCAAGCATCCTTGGCTATCTCACACATTGAGATTCTCCTAAACTCTGTAGAACAAACACACCATGTATGGCATTAACAGCCTTGCTGTTCCTATTGCTAGCATCAAATTCGTCCTTGGTCCAGGTCATTTTATCTTTAGGGGAAGATACCCCATCAATAATAACAACGGGAGGTTTCCACCCGTGTTCAACAGTCATCCAGACCCTCTCATCTAAGGACTTAAGGAACGCTCTCATGCGAACCTTCCAATGCAAATATTCTGTGCCATCAAAAAATTGCGGACAATTTAAGGGTTGACTACGCTCCATAGCTAATGGGTCAAGGATCGAGTTCAGGCTCTGATACCAATTGAAAATTCGGGTTATCCTAAGTTCTGACCCTATGCGGAATTACAAACAATAAGCAAGACAAGTCCTGTTACTGCTACTATGGAATTGCAACAGGCAAATTAACATGCAACCACAATAACAATCAAATAAAATATGCTGCAAATAAAAACAATAACGATAAATAAAGCAGCAAATAAAATCAATCACACAAAATTCAACACAATAATTTTGGTGACGAAGTGGAAAACTCTTCCGAGTAAAAAACCACTCCGGGTATAGGCTACCACCCGAATCCACTATATCGAGAAAAACTTACAGCGATGGTCAAGACCTACGGTGGCAACTCCACCGACTCAAGTACCTCTATATTGCAAGAACTCAAGGAACTCCTCAAGCCCGCGACCCACGGTTTTCTTCAGAACCTCTGAAGTCTCTGAGTAGATTATATCACCAATTGACGCCGGAACTCCGACTACCAAAACTCCTCCTAAAGAACTCTAAAGGATTAGGGATTTTGGGTTAGGTTGTGTTGAAAGTTTATCAAAGAAGGATTCACACCATTAATAGAGAAGACAAGAAGATGAAGAAGTCTTCAATGGTGGAATCAAAGAGAGTTGAAAGCTTTGAGAGTATTTGGCTCAAGAGAAATATGCTTCCACTCATGAGAATGACGGCTAAGGGTTATATTTATAGGTAGGGAGAAAACCTAGGGTTTTGCAGGCCAAAAACGCGTTCAGATCGCAGTCGCGTTCGAACGCTTACTAGAACGCTACACGAACGCGCCCTTTCTGTGAAGACTCGTTCGAACATCAATCGAACGCACAACGAATGTGAGCTCTCTGGAAAGCTCCCGTTCGAACCCCACAAGAACGTGTCTCGAACGTTTGCTCTCTGGAATGCGCCCGTTCGAACCCAATAGAGAACGTGACACTAACGCCAACCGTTCGAACACTGCAACGAACGCACCACGAACGTATGTCTGATGCACAGCAGCCAGAAACCAGTCCAATTGCACAAAGATCTTCAAGAAAGATTACAACTCAATTGAACTTGTTTTGTCACGGACACATGCCATTAAAAATGGAACTAACAATATCTTCTACTATAAGATTTTTTTCAATTTGACTCCATTAACGAATTTAAACTCCCAGATTCGAACTCCCTCATCATCTTCTTCTCCTCGTTCTACCTCTCTCTCTCTTTTCTCTTCCCTTTCTTTTCCCTTTCTCGGCCTTCTTCTATTTCTTCTCTCGTCTCTGACTTCTGGTTTCTTCTTCTTTCAGTCTCTCATTCTCTCTATTTTTCCTTCTACTTCGGTCTTAGTTCTTCTCTTTGCTCATCTCACTCTGCACCTCTCTCGGCGTCTCTCTCAGTATCTCTTCTCTTGCAATCCCTCCCCGCTCTCTCTCCATTCTTCTTCCTTTTTATTATTTAATTTTTTTTTCTCCGTCACACCTGTAGGTTATATATATTATATGTGTGCAGGTTTTTCTAAAATTAATTATTATTGTGTTATATATATATATACAATAAATGTGTGTAGCATTTTCTAGAATAATAAAATATGTGTATTAAAAATATCTAAAAGATATATTATATTTATCTAGAAACCTCTACACAAGTATGATTAATTTCGAATTAACCCCTTAAGTTTTAATTAATTATATCTAATAGCTATTTCCTTGCAATAATTCTCATTTTACTATAAAATAAACTTTGCGCTCGGACGCGGCCTCACTCACAAAAAATATAATTTATGCAGAAATTGCTAAAATCACCTGGGTCGTTACAGAAACAAGGTGAGGGTTCTTAACCCAAATTTTTTATGATTTGCATTTTTGGTAGTGGAAGATGGGTAGTGAGCTAATGACTTGGCAATAATGAAGTTTGGATGGTTTGGGTTGAAGGATATGTTTTGGGTAGTTTTAGACATGTTATATAAGTTTGTTGATTTAGTAAGGATGATGGTTTTTATGGCGTTTGGCTGTTAGGAGTGTGTTATAATGATAAACTAGATTTTATATTTGCTTGTGGATGTGTTGTGGATGTAGTATTTGATTGGGATTTTGTGAGATTGGATTTTGGGGGCTGATCACGAAGAATTAGATTTTGTCTCTGGAAAACGACTACGCGTCGCGACGCGACACAACGACCAAAAGCCAGAATTTTTTTAGGAGATGCGACACATAATCGAATGTCTGCATTTTTGTTTTACATTTCATTTGAGGAATAGAAATGTTCTAATAGGGTAATCCAATTAGGTAAAGGAATTTTATGTGATTATGAATCGTATTTTATAACTGCTGATTCTAACTCCGTATATTCTTTATAGATACTCGACATGAGCCGCGCTCGCCCCCAGCGACGTGAAGGAAACTTAGCTGGATTAAAATCTGTGAGTGGAGATTTATTTTTCTTTTTGCAAGTTGATTTTATAATTACTTATTTCAGATTAAAATCTATTTCAAGACTTACTGTAAAAGTTTTAGGGCGTTAGCCTTATTTAATTATCAGTTACATGTTAAATGAGATTTGATTCAAAAATTTTAAAGTTTATTAGCATTATCTTATATTTTTTCAGGCATGGGGAAAAAACCCACCTAAGCTCTTACTTATGGAATTGACGGACAGATCCCATGTGCACACGTAGATCAGGGCTAGGGGATGACGATACGTAACGCCCCTAGACCCTAGTTTCAAAGCCTGGAGGGTGGCATAGATCTGCACCCCCAGTTCTAGTTTGTGGCTTGGGGACGAAGATACGTAACGCCCCAAGACCACCAATTTCAGAGACAGTAGTGGCATGCTTTGGGGACGGCGATACGTAAAGCCCCCATGCGTCCAGTTTTCTACAACACCAGGGTTATTTTCTCTGAAAGTTTTCAAAAAAAAATTTCCAGTGAAAAGAAAAGTATGAGTTTCAAGAAAGTTTTCAGAAAAGCTTTAAGTATAAATGGTTTCATATGATGTTCTGATATGTTTTCTTATTTTTGTAGCTCCACTCACTGAGATCCTCTGGACTCACCCCACCACTTCCCAATTATTTTGCAGGACACTCCTTTTGGTGAGCCATATGTTATTTTGGAAACCCAGTTCGAGGACATGAGTTACACTACAATCATTAGTCGTCGGGTCCATCATTCCAAAGCTATATTCATCTAGAGTGTAGTCTTTCGAGGAGTCATTTTGTTGTATTTCTGACATGATAGTGATGATGTTTATACATTACATTTACTTTTGATCATATATATATATATATATATATATATATATATATATATTCATACTTAGTTTAATAATATTGCATAGTATGGAAACATGAAGTAAGTGTCATAGTTCAAATGTTAAAGGCTAAGGCGACAGTGGGATCTGTTGCCTGTCGGTAACATCTCTATATCGGGGATGTTACAACACATGAAAATGTTCATAAAACTCGATAAACTATACAAAATATTAAGTAAAATGGGCGGTAAATATTGATATATTTTTCGCTTATCACACCCCCAACCCTAACATTTTGATAGTCCTTGAGCAAAACAACAAAATAAAATGCAATAAATAATTAAAATTAAACTAAGCCATTTTCGTAGGGATCACGGTTGCATTTAGCGTATACAACAAGCCTTTAAACCCCTAGGTGTCCCTAGTGGACGAGTTGTAGTCGCGTGAGGGCTTACAGTGACGATACCCACAAAAGTCAATTTAATGCACACAAAAATAAAAATACAAGAGAAAAGAGAATAAACAAGTTTTGACTAAACAAGTGAAACGTCTTATCCAAGTTAATAGTTGTTTTCTTTCTTTTTAAATTACCAAATAAGTAAATTCTCCGATTATTTTTACCATTTTTCATATACACAACAACCACAAGGTATTAATCAAATCATTGTACCCACAATATTCATAAGTGCAGTTGAGAAGAGAGTAATATTTTTGTCCTAAAGTTATATATCAGAATTCACACAATTTTTTAGCAATGGATTTATTTATTTATTTATTTATAACATCTTCAATCCATGTAGCGAGCTTTGGGCCAATGACTCCAAAGCTAGTTGGCTTTAGGGCACTAGGTGTTAAGACACCTTTATAGACTTATTTTCTCGGATTTCAGATATCTTTTTTTTTTACAATATCTTCAATCCATGTAGCGAGCTTTTGTTAAGACACCCTTACAGACTTAATTACTCGGATTTCAGATATCTTTTTTTTTTACAACATCTTCAATCCATATAGCGAGCTTTGGACCAATGACTCCCAAGCCAGTTGGATTTAGGGCATTAGTGTTGGGGTTTTATTGGGAATTACAAGGTTAGCGCAGCGGAACGCGGAAAAACGATTTCTCTCGATTTCAAAAATTTTTCTTCGAACAATTAAATAACTTATTTATTTAATTAACCAATACTTAAATTATGAAATATAACCTAAGAAATCATATTTCTTTTAATTACAAAATTTCCCCAAACTTTTGCAAATTAATTATTTTAGTTTTAAATATGTCAATTACATATTTAATTAATTCCAAATTAATCCCAAAATAATTTTTTTAAGTTTTCTACAAAACCAGAAATATTTTCCAGATTTGCGCCACTGCCCAGATTTTTCTGGAATTTACAAAACAGCCCGGAATTTTAATTAATTGCAATTTGGCCCAATTTGTTCAAAACATATCAAGATCAAATCCAATTAATCCAAATTTTACATGCATCAAATATACATCAAATTAAAGCTTATATATGAGAACCCCAAAATTTGAGTGGGTTAAGAACCCTAATTTCACAAATCACTCAAATTGGGCAATTTAGACTAACTTAATAAAATTCAATACTTTAATCTTCAAATTACTACACCAATTAATTCTAACCATCATGAAATTAATCAAGAACAATTCTAGGCTAATTATGAATGGCTAATTAACTCTAGAATAGCAACTTTAATTTTCTAATTAATTTATTAAGCTTAATTACTCCTAATTAACTCAATAATTAATCACACATGCTTATAACATCCAACAAGCTTTAAACACAATTAAATTACATACTTAAGGATTAGAGAAAATTCTAAGCATCACAAATTGAAGCTTAGGCTCATGTAAACAATTTCCTAATTGAAGAAAATTAGAAATTACTTACAAAATTCAAGACTTTGTTGATGAATTTCTTGTTCTTTCAAGTTTTTTTTTTCTCCCAACCTTCCTTTGTAAATTGTTTTGTGAAAATTGTCTTAATGAAAGAGAAACCAAAGCAATTTTGATATCCAAATCTTTTAATGGCCGAACCTTGCAAGCAAAATTAAATATCTAATACTTAAATTTTGTTTGAATTTAATTGGTCCACATTAATGCTTCAATAAAGGAAATCCTATCTTTAATAAAGTCATCAATTATGTGTTCCAATTAAAACTTGCCATTTCCAAATTAATCATGACATTAAGATATTTGTTTTACAAATTAATTTAATTATTTAACAATTAAATAATTAATTAAAAAATATAAATATCTTAAATATATGTATTATATTTACATTAAATATCTCAAATACATATTTATTAATGATATAAGTCAAATATCACAATTTGATATTTTATTAATGTGTATTTAATAAAATCAAGTATTAAATAAAATACACATCAATATTGGAAATGACCGATAGGTCCCGATTGCATGTATTTTTCGTTTAACAATTAAACGAGTTATAAATGATCAGTATTATTTATAACGGTTGCCCTAGTGCTCTACGAGTAAATTTCATTAGTGAGACTCTCTAGATTCAGGCATATCCGTCACGAAATCAAATTTCGTGTCCATAAGTCAACCACCCGTAAATTATGACGAACACTGATAAACTCACTGAATCATACAGGTCGAGGTCACTGCATACGTATAATTCATTCGTCACAGGTATCCGGATTAATCCAGAGATACAAATACAAACGTCAAATCTCTAAAGATATAATCACGTCGACGTTTCTATTAGCAATCCCTCAAATAACATTTAGAACTAATTTCTAAAGTGTACCACGGGCCCATGGATTTAACAAATTGCTAATACCATATTGAATATATATACTCTGTACACAGAGCTGACGGATCCTATCTTGATACACACAAGATATCCTGAGCATCAGTCCACTCCCAACGAACAGGCAGAGGTCTGATCTAAATAGATCGGTGACGTGACTACCATCTAAGTGTGGAGGATAACTCAGATATCCACAGTGGTATCTCAAGTCAAAGAATCACTATGCTCACTCAACTCGAGAAAATTCTTATTGACGTTGGTGTACCATCCATTAAGAATCTTCGGTGAGTCGTTCAGTGTTTATCTGTTATAAACACCTACATGTCTATACGAGTCTCCAAGACTCATGGTTCACTGAGAAACCATCGGAATCTAAGATTCAAATATACGACATGTACCAGTCTCTATAGGTTTACTTTACTGACCAAGTAGTGTAAACCTTGACCGGGAACTGTCTAAGAATGACAACGTCATGATACAACTCAATGTCAGTTGCGATGATTTTGCAACAGTATCATAACTAATCATTCTAAGGTCGGTTACGTCTTTACCATATTAAAGAAGAAGTTATATAAAAGAAACTGTTCATTTTATTCATAATAAAACGTTACATTAGTATTTACAAGGAAATACATAATAAAATTGGCGCTCAGAGCACCAACCCTAACAAAATCTCCCACATGCTCTAGTGCCAATATTGATTGTATCTAATACCCATCGACTCCACATGTTTATCAAATAACTTCGGAGGTATGGCCTTCGTAAGCGGGTCTGCTACATTATCTTCACTTGGTACCTTGCACACAGTAATGTCCCATCGCGACACAATCTCTCGAATGATGTGGAACTTTCGTTCCACATGCTTCGACTTCTGATGCACCATTGGTTCTTTTGCTTGCGCAATGGCTCCAGTATTATCACAGTATAACAGAATCGGATTCTCGATACTTGGGACTACTCCCAATTCTGTGATAAAGTTCATAACCCATACAGCTTCTTTTGCAGCTTCAGAAGCTGCAATATATTCCACCTCTGTGGTGGAATCAGCTGTCGACCCCTGTTTGGAACTCTTCCAACAAACTGCACCACCGTTAAGGGTAAACACGAATCCTGATGTAGACTTTCTATCATCAGGATCCGATTGGAAATCGGAATCCGTATACCCATTAACTTGCAATTCGTTTCCTCCATAAATTATAAACTTATCCTTAGTACCTTTAAGATACTTTAGGATATGTTTAATGGCCATCCAATGGTCATTTCCTGGATTGGACTGATATCTTCTCGTCGCACTAACTGTGAAGCTGATATCAGGCCTTGTACATAACATGATATACATGATGCTGCCCAAACACGAAACATAAGGTTGATTAGACATTCTAATCTTCTCATCTTCTATTTGCGGACACATCTTCTTTGAAAGATGTAAACCATGTCTGAACGGTATGTTTGCTGTCTTACAGTTACCAAAATTATACCGTTCTAAGATCTTATCTATGTACGTAGATTGTGATAACCCAATAAGCTTCCTTTCTCTATCACTATAGAGTTTTATGCCCAAGACATAAGAAAATTCACCCAGGTCCTTCATGGAGAAATTCTTACAGAGGTAAGCTTTGACTCCTTGCATCATCCCAATATCATTCCCAATGATAAGGATGTCATCAACATAGAGAATTAAAAATACCACCATACTCCCACTGGCCTTCTGATACACACATGATTCTTCCTAATTCTTGAGAAAACCAGACAATTTGATTATCTCATCGAATCGAAGATTCCAACTTCGTGAAGCATGTTTAAGTCCATAAATGGACTTCTTCAGTTTGCATATCATGCCCGAGTTCTCGCTAGATGCAAAACCTTCCGGTTGTTCCATATAGATTTCTTCATCAAGAAATCCATTTAGAAATGCCTTTTTGACATCCATTTGCCAAATCTCGTAATCATGATATGCGACAATTGACAATAAAATCCTGATGGACTTTAGCATGGCAACTGGAGAAAAAGTTTCATCGTAGTCGACACCAGGTCGCTGCGAGTAACCTTTAGCTACCAGTCGGGCCTTAAAGGTTTCAACATTTTCATCGGACCTTCGTTTCCTCTTGTAAATCCATTTACAACTGATAGAAATAATTCCTTCGGGAAGCGAAACCAAGTTCCAAACTTGATTCTCATACATTGAGTCCATCTCGGATTTCATGGCGTCTTGCCACTTCACGAAGTCGATGTCCAACATCGATTCTCTATAGGTAAAAGAGTCAGTCTTTTCTAATAAGAGAACATCGAGACTATTTTCTTGTATCAAATACAAGCGTTCATGAGGTCTAGATACCCTTTGTGACCTACAGAGTGTGTGTGTTGAAGGTTTTCCATCTTCTTGAACTACGGGTTCCTCCATTAGTTCGTTGGTTCCAGGTTGAACTTCATCAAGTTCAACCTTTCTATGATCACCACCTTCAGCCAAAAATTATATTTCTAAAAATTTTGCGAAGCGAGCTACAAACACATTTCGATGTTCGGTATCATAGAACAAATATCCTTTCGTATTTGAAGGATATCCAACAAACCTAAACTTCTACCCTCGAGGCAAAAGTTTATCTTGCTGAGCCATCCAGACATAAGAAGGACACCCCCAAATCTTAATGTAACTAAGATTCGATTTCCTACCGGTCCATATCTCATACGGAGTCGTAGGAACAGCCTTGGAAGGAATCTTGTTCAAAAGATGTGCGGCAGTTAAAATAGCATAACCCCACAAATAATAGGGTAAATCTGTATAACTCAACATCGATCGGACCATATCTAATAAAGTCCGATTTCTCCTCTCAGATACTCCATTGTGCTGCGGAGTACCGGGAGGCGTATTGAGCGAGAATCTCATTCTCCTTTAAATAATCAGTGAACTCTCCACTCATATATTCACCGCCTCGATCAGATCGAAGGCATTTAATATATTGACCAGTTTGTTTTTCAACTTCATTTCGGAATTATTTGAACTTTTCAAAGGTTTCCGATTTATGTCTTATCAAATAGACATAATCGTACCGTGACAGATCATCGGTAAAGGTGACGAAGTAAGGAAAACCACTGTGAGCAGTTTGACTTAAGGGACCACATACATCAGAATGTACGAGTTCCAACAAGTCAGAGGCTCAGTGTCCAACACCTGAAAATGGGGCTTTGGTCATTTTACCCCGAATACAAGATTCGCAAGTTAGATAAGGTTCAATGATGAGATCATATATCAAACCATTCTTAACCAATTGGGTTAGGCGTTTCACGCCTATATGACCTAACCGCATATGCCAGAGTTCAGTATTATTTATATCAGATTGTTTACGTTTATTTATTCCAGTATTAAAGATATCTTGTAAGGTACGCAATATGTAATGACCATGCTCATTTGGACAACAAAGGATCTGAATATTACAACTATCTTATAAATACAAAGAACAATTCTTAATATTTACATTATAACCTTCAGTATCTAATACAAAAAGTGACATAATATTCGCCACACATCCTAGCACAAAATAGCAGTCATGTAACAAAAGTCTCCCACTGGGTAAGGGAATCTCACATACGCCCACTGCAACTGCATCCAGAGAGTCACCACTCCCGAACCGCAACTGCATCTCCCCATATTTCAGCCGTCTACTTCCCGTCAGCACCTGCAACGTATTGTAAATGTGAATAGGACAAGCAGAATCAAAAATCCAATTAGATGTCATAGCTTCACAAGCCAAAGAGATATCAATAATAGGAAAAATAAAAGTATCTGATGTCGATGCTCTTTCCTTCATGAGTTGCGCAAGATAGTCCGGGCAGTTACGTTTCTTATTGCCCGACTTTCTGGCAGTGGTGGCACTTATCTTCAGAAGCTCTATTGGGCTTCGCCGTCTTACCCTGCGGAGGAATATTGAAACCCTTCTTTTTCTTTCCTTTAAACTTCTTCCCCTTCGACTTGGATTGAGAAGAAGCGGAAAGTGAAGTGGGTTTCGGAAGGCGAGTCGGAACTCTCTTCCTTAAATCTTCCTCTGTTGTGAGAAGCATCCTATGCAACTCACGGTAAGAATAATGAATCTTATTCATGTTGAAGTACATGACGAACTGGCGATATGAAGCCGGGAGTGAACCGAGAATGACACTACGACCAAAAGTCTCATTCAGAGGGAAATCATGTCGCCTCAACTGCTCGATCAAATCGATCAAGTGAGGCACTTGCAGGCTCACAGCCTGCCCCTCATCAAGTTTAGAGTGGAACAATTCCATCGAAACATTATGAACAATGACCTTTTCCAGGTTCATGAACGATTCACGAAGTTGTGTCATCATGCTATATGCATCATGCATCTCCCATAAGTCTTTTTAAGCTCAGAAGAAAGAGAACTCAAGATGAAGATTTAACCTTAAATCATCATCTTTCCATTTCTGGAAATCTCATGTTCTTCAGGTAATGCATCGGGTGATATAGCAAGCGTAATGGACTTCCAAAATATATGTCGCCTCACTGCTCGATCAAATCGATCAGTGAAGACTTGCGGGCTCACAGCCCGCCCCTCATCAAGTTTAGAATGGAACAATTCCATGAAACTTTATGAACAGGACCTGTTCCAGTCATGAACGATTCACGAAGTTGTGTCATCATATATATGCATCATGCATCTCCCAATAAGTCTTCTTAAGCTCAGAAGAAAGAGAACTCAAGATGAATGATTTAACCCTTAAATCATCATCTTTCCATTTCTGGAAAGTCTCATGTTCTTCAGGTAATGCATCGGGTGATATAGCAAGCGGTAATGGACCTTCCAAAATATATGTCGCCTCAACTGCTCGATCAAATCGATCAAGTGAAGACTTGCGGGCTCACAGCCCGCCCCTCATCAAGTTTAGAATGGAACAATTCCATCGAAACTTTATGAACAATGACCTGTTCCAGGTTCATGAACGATTCACGAAGTTGTGTCATCATGTTATATGCATCATGCATCTCCCAATAAGTCTTCTTAAGCTCAGAAGAAAGAGAACTCAAGATGAATGATTTAACCCTTAAATCATCATCTTTCCATTTCTGGAAAGTCTCATGTTCTTCAGGTAATGCATCGGGTGATATAGCAAGCGGTATCGCGCCTTTCAGTTTGTTCGTATCAAGCATATGTGTAAAAGGATTAGGTGTAGGTGCCGCCATCGCAAATCTATCAATAG
>SKCR01047383.1:0-41388 GCA_019454045.1 Zanthoxylum bungeanum
TCACAAAACTTGAAAGGGAGCTCTATTTTCTGACCTTAGACGTGAACCATCACATAAAAAACCCTAAGATTCTCTTCTTATTCTTTTCAGCTGGACGGCAATAACAACCACCAAAAAACCTAGCCACCACCGAAACAAAACCCTAGTAACCATCGAAACAACACACAAAAATTACCCCATCACCGAGAAACAACACACACAAAATACCCCAAAATCGTGAGCCAGAAAACCAACAAACAACCGTGAAAAAAAAAAAAAAACAACCACAAAAAATCACCAAAAATCACAAAACAGCCCCCAAATCATCGAAGAAAACAATCCAAAAAACCGAAGAATATAACAAAAAACAAGAAAAAACATAAACCAGTGAGAAAACCAACCACCAAAACAGTGACAAAAAATAACCCAAAAGCAACCAAACCAGAAGCTGAATCAGTAGCCGCAAAACCATGAAAATAGCAACTAAAACACAGCTAAAATAGCAGCCCAAAAACAACTAAAATAGCAGCCAAAAAAACAACCAAAACAGCAATAAAAAAACAGCCAAAACAGCAAAAATAGCGGCCCAAAAATAACCAAAATAGCAGCCCAAAAACAGCAAACAGTAGCCAAGAAAATAGTGAGCAGAAAAAGTAAAATACCAACCAAAAAATAACAAACAGCAAGAAGAACCAGCGAACCAGCAATCCTTTCGGCAACGACCTAACGCACTTCCGAGAAAGCAACTTAAAAGGTAAGACCTGAGGGCACCCTTTACCATATTTATTTTATAGTTCTGGACGCTGCATGCCTGGCTGGACGTGAAATACGTCCAGCTGGGTATGCGAAGTCCTACATTAAAAACGGCCAAATTTCTGGTCACATTTTTCTTTCTTTGGCATTCCGTTATTTATCTATTTATTTATTTATTCACCTTCATTGTTATTATATTATTTGGCATTTATTTTGCTATTTAGCTTTTTTTCTATTTACTTTTATTGTTATTTTATTATTTCGCCCTTTTTATTTCCGTTTACATTGCATTGATGGTTATGTGTGTTATTATCCCTTGCGGTATATCGGATGGAAACCCAGAAATAAATTTCTTAGCAGAATCCGAATAGACGGTAGTGCGGTCTGTACTTGGGATACAACTCCACGTACCACTCGGGAAATATTCATACATGCGTGATTAACCCCCATTTTATTTACTATTTATTTATTGACGTTTTTCCCGCTTTCGATTGATTTTCGTTATTGCATCTCATATTTCTTAATCTAATTTGTTTTATTTATATTAATGTTTATGGGTGTAAAAATTTGTGTGTTTATTTGAATTATCTTGCATGAACTGCATAAGACTTGGCTATACCATTGTGTGAACCCGTCTATTATACTGGCAAAAGTAAGGGACCATTCTGAACCCAACGGTTTGACGTCTTCCCTTGCAAGGGGTGAGTGCAGCCTTAAATCTTTTCCTAGTTCACACTGGGTGACGACTCATTTATTCTTTGGTTTAGTCCCCTGCGGGCTACTCCATACTCTCTACGGGCTGTGAGCCCAACAGTGTCATGGTCGTCGCGCATCATAGGCATAGCGGTAAACCCCACTTCATTCCTACAGATGGTGACTACACTGGGGATAAAGAATCGACCCTGAAATAATGCCTTGTAGTGTCCATGGCTTTGGATTTGGTAAACCAAGTCTCATATATTTTGCATACCCTTCTTACCCCGATGGCGTCATGTATCGTGAAGTCGCTTTCACACAAGGCGGAAGATCGTTATGTGATGATAACCATCACTCGTTGGCACGTACCCTCGAGTATAAAAAAGGCGCGCTCACTTGGTCGCTGGAACCCTTGAGTGGGGAGACCTAGTTGTGGGCAACCTTTCGCCAGTGAGAGCCTTTATCCATACCCTTGTAAGCCCACATACGAGCCATAGTTATATATCCTATAGAAGCTACCCCCATACTTTTGTTTGTGACCATAATCATTTGGATCCATTTGGGCTTCTCGTCATCGAAAATGAACTTGTTGGGCCACTTAAACTAGAACGAGTTTGTATCTTATGACGATTGGGCCAAAAGTTTACAAAATGACGATGGGCCACCTTGTGTTTGGGCTCTCTATCATTGTAAGTTATTTAGCCACCTTATCGTAAAAGTGTAAACATGTTGGGCCTTTTCAACTGGGACAAGTTTACACCTCGCGATAATCTGATTGAACACTTTAAAATGATAACGGGCCAACTTGTATGAAAACCTTGATAGGCTTAGAAGGTCAAAACATGATCCGAATATGCCAAATGCATGAGTCCGATATCCGCATTGGCTTTCATCCATGAAGGGTATGCCTTGTTATGACATATTTGTATACTTTTGGATATCTCCAAGTCCGTCCCCACAACCGTGATTATCGAGGGCCCAATTCATCATTTCTAGACAATGGCACGATCCCCGTAATAGGCTTAGTCAATCTTGTAAATGGGCGGTCTTTGTCTGTTACTGATGAAAAGGGACTGAGGTAGCGAAGGTTCACCCATGTAGTGTAGGAGAGAACAATTTTATGTACCCCACATTGGTGCATAAAGTGAGCCATACCCAGGGAGAAATGGACTTACCACGAGTGTGGGAGGAATAAGGTCGGAATGATATATGTTGTTTTGATCACCACATGCATCTCATGCATCTCATACATCGCATGCATACACGTATCATACTAACCCATTGTTTTAAAAGCCTTCATAGATATCCGTTGGGTTAGAGAAGAAGGAAGACTTATCAAGAAAAGGCTAGCAACCATGGATGCGTCAGATAACGAAGGTTCCCATATGGATCAATTGGAGACCAACATCACCAAAATTACCGAGCAACATCACCAAAATATGACAGTGCCCCGCGCAGTGGGAATATAAAATAATGAGAATAGAAGGCGTGAGGAGCCCCCGAATAGGGTAAGCGAAGAAATCTCTATTTTTGATGATGACATGGCTGAGTATTCCGCATGAAGGATAGCCGGGTCTCAGGCAGAGCTACAGAAACTCATAGAACAAGTAGAGTCACTTACCCACATGATGAAGGGAAAACATGAAGATCTATTAGACTATGATGCGATGACTTTCTAAGAACAGCTGCCTCCCCAGTTTAAGATGCCTAACATGGCCAAGTTCAACAAAAATAGAGATCCTAGGGTCCATCTCCAACAATATGTTTCAGTAATGAGTTCAGTAGGTTTGTCAAAGCGCCAGGTGCAGAAGATGTTCGGGATGTCACTGGAGTGGGTGCCCGTAGTATGGTATCATGGCCTGGAGAGAAAGGTCAGAGATGATTGGAGGGCATTAGCAGAGGCCTTTCTAAACCAATATGTCACAGACCTGGAGATAGACTGGTCGCTCCGTGGATTAGAAAACACCAAACATAAGCTAGAGGAGAGCTTCAAAGATTATATGGATCGCTGGAGAGGCAAGCTCTTGAAGATGCAGACACGGCCCTCGAAGAAAGACTAGATTAAGATGATCATTATGTGCACCAAGCCCTCCATTTATAACAAGCTGAGAAGGATGACCTCCATGATTAGTGACTTTCGACAGTTAAGAGAAAATGTCATGGATATCGATGAAGATGAAGTCGAGAATAGAAAGTTTTACAGCCGGAATAGAAAGTCTATTGGGGGGCCTTCAGAGGCCAAGCTCGCTCCTGCTGAGGTCACCGCCATCAGAATCAGGCGATTCTCCAATTTTGGTAGACCTTTTTCAAAGGTGTTTGAAAAGCTGAAGAGGCAAGGACTCCTAAAACCTTTAGAACCTAGACCACTTCCAAACCATGTGCCACCCCACCTAAACCTAAACCTATACTGTCATTTCTATCAGGAAAAAGGCCACGAAACTGATAACTGTACCCGCCTCAGGCATGAGATCTAAGACCTCATTGACACCCACATGATAACCGACCCAGAAAAAGAACAACCTAACACACACATAAACCCTCTACCCAACTATCACTCCATCCCACCACCCACATAAATGATCAACATCGGCCTGCCCGAAAGCTTTGTCCTCCAAACTCTCAACCTTCAAGCTTCCTGCATGGGGATATGGGACAACAGTAGTGAAGATGAAACAGAGCAGAGGAGAGATTTCTGGGAAAACTTCTCGAGCAGTGACAAAGAGGAGGTTGCAAAAGAGGAAAATAAATGGGAAGAAGAACTATTGCAAATGGAGAATCCGACGCTCGAATAAAGCAAGAAGACAAACAAAGACAAGACTACAAATTATGAAGATGTTTATTTTCCTGACTTATTTAATTATAATCCGGCATTTATTAACCATAAAAACATTGATTTTGCTTACTTGTTCGAGTCTTTTCCTGTTAGTCTGCATCATAACACGCATGACATGAGCATATTTGACATTAACTCAACGAAGACAAATGCATTTAATCTTGGTACATGTGAAAACCCCCAAGGAAATTTCAATTGCAAGTGAGGTTACCTCTGATGAGCGGAAAGAATTAGAGAGAATAGTAATAAAATATGCAAAAGTATTCGCCTGGTCCTATGAAGTCATGACATGATGGATATGAGTATTGCCCAGCACATGATACCAAATTATCCGAACATGAGACCAGTAAAACAGAAGCTTCGAAGAATGAGGCCAGAATGGGCCGAAAAGGTTAGGGAAGAAGTCAAGAAGCAGATAAAAGTAGACCCTGAAAAGAATAAGGCAATTACCAAGCCAATCCATCTTCAAGCTATTGAGGAAGGACCAGCCTGTGGATAAGGTTATGCAACCCAATGAGATGACTTGGTTAAACCGCCCATCTTGAGAAATGCAATAATGTTAAACCGCCCGTCTTGAGACCCCCAAGGCTTGGTAAACCCTTGGTGTTGTATTTGGCCATAAAACTCGAAGCGCTAGGGGCGATGAGGGTATAGGCAGATGAGACAGGGGTGGAACATGCATTCCACTACCTCAGTAAGAAGATGCTTCTATATGAAGCCCGCTATCAAGAGGTGAAAACAGTAAAAAAAAAGGAAAAAAAAGGAAAGGAAGTTATAGCTTTTCTCGGGAAAATCCAGTATATCAGTCGATTCATTGCCAAGCTAACATCAGTATGTGAGCCCATCTTCAAGATATTGAGGAAAGACCATCTTGTGGAGTGGAATAGTCAATGTCAAGAAGCTTTTGACAAAATCAAAGAATACTTGGATAAACCGCTCGTCTTGAAACCCCCAAGGCTGGGCAAACCCTTGGTGTTGTATTTGGCCATAGAACCCGAAACGTTGGGGGTGATGATGGTACAAGCAGTGTTACTAGTGGGAATATAGATATAGTCAACGCAGGTACTAGCAAAGACAGAATTGCCTGAGCAGGAATGGGCCTCGCAGAGGTTCGAACAACTTGCATTACTAGATGAGAAAATGATAAATGCCTTGTACCACATACATCTATGCGAGAAAAGGTTGGCCAGGGCGTTCAAAAAGAAGGTGCATCCCACCAAGATCAGAGAAATTGATCTAGTGCTCAAGCGGTCGAAGCCACTGATAATGGGAAAGTTGAGGCCCAATTAGGAAGGGCCCTATCTAGTCAAAAGAGTGATGGGGAATAGGGCAGTGAGACTGTCAGATTTGGAAGGGAATGATTTCACCAAGCCTATCAACGTGGACAGGCTGAAACAATACTTTACATAAAAAAAGTGAGAAAAAGAAAAAAAAGAAAGGCTCGTTGGGTTGAAAATCCGCAAAGGACAGCCCAAGCAAAAAATGAGCATGAATGAGCAAGAAAATGGCTAATTGAAAATCCTTGAGGAACAGTTAGCGACAGAGGTACTATTGCAATGCAGTTTATTTCCTACATATGTACTAGAAAGTAATGCAAACGTCTTTATAGAAACAAATGTTCAAGATGTTCATAGATTGCATAATTTCCCGCTAACCGGGAAAGATTAGAGTCAAGTGATTACAAATCACATCTTTTGTATTCTTAGATGCTGGACCAAGGTCAGGAGATCAAGGAGAAGAACTCCAAGAATGGAGAGGAACTTTGGGAATGAGGATGAGCGAAGAGCCTCGAGAATGAGGACATATCTGAAAAAAAAAAGAAATTTTTTTAGCTTGCTGAGTTGAAAACCTGAAAAGGCGACTCGGGCAAGATTAAACAATTCGCTAAGTTGAAAATCTGAAAGGACAACTTAGGCAAAAGATAGAAAGGACCTGTAACTCAATGAACGAAACACAAGGCAATACCTTTTCCACATCCTCAGGATAGCAAACAAAAGCTTTGGGAATCGGAAGATATGATTCTCAATATCCGAGAAGGGTAGTAACAGAAAAATGCAAGTCGAAAATGGCAGTAAACTCCTCAGGGAAATGACATATTTCGAAATCTGGGAATCGGAAGACATGATTTTTAGTATCCCAAAAGAATGAGGCCGCTTTGAAGAAGGCGTAATCTACTTTGACCCGGTGTGGTAGCGAATAGAAGAAAGTTGAGTCAGGTCTGGGGTGACCAGTTTACCACCCCGCGAATAAGGGACTCAACGAGATCCTGAGCCATGAGACCAAAGAGAATTGAACAATCACCGGAGGAGAATTGACCGGAGGAAACTGTAAGCAGGCCAAGGGGGCGCCCAAAGCTTTTCATAGGTAAAGGGCACCACATGCCAAATGGATTCCTAAATAAGAGAAGAAAACCCTCTAGCACAAGGAATGCCTAAACGAAGATGACATCAAGCCAATAGGACAAAGAAAACCCATCGGAATAGGGAATGCATCCATGCATAGATGCATACATGTTGCATACACACAATTTTTGTTTTATATTCGCATGTTTTGAGGAAAATGCGGCGATGACAAGTAACTCCAAAAATGTAGAGGAATAGAGGAACCTCAGAATGAATCCTAGGGTCGAGGCCCACATTATCAATAGTTTTGGGATTGAATTCCAGGGTCGAGGCCCACATTATCGACAGTTCAGAAATGAATCACAAGGTCGAGGCCCACATTATCGACAGTTTTGGGAATGAATCCCAGGGTCGAGGCCCATGTCATCAATAACTTGGAAATGAATCCCAGAGGTTGAAGCACTTCGTCATCATAGAAAAACTCCCCAAAGATCGAAGCATCTCACACTTGGAATGGACTTAGGAGTGAATCCCAGAGGTCGAAGCGCCTCAGAGAACGAAACATCTCACACTAGGAACAGTTCGGGAATGAACCATCTCATACCCAGGAATGGATTCGGGAATGAATCCCCGAGGTCTAAGCACCTCAGAGATCGAAGCATCTCACACTAGGAACGGTTCAGGAATGAACCATCTCACACCCAGGAATGGATTTGGGAATGAATTCCCAAGGTCGAAGTACCTCAGAGATCGAAGTATCTCACACTAGGAACGATTCGAGAATGAACCATCTCACAACCAGGAATGGATTCGGGAATGAATCCCCGAGGTTGAAGCGCATCAGAGATCGAAGCATCTCACACTAGGAATGGTTCGGGAATGAACCATCTCACACCTAGGAATGGATTCGTGAATGAATTCCCGAGGTCGAAGTGCCTTAGAGATCGAAACATCTCACACTAGGAACGGTTCGGGAATGAACCATCTGACACTTGGAATGGATTCGGGAATGAATCCCAGAGATCGAAGAATCTCACACTAGGAACGGTTCGGGAATGAACCATCTCACACCCATCATGGTTTGGGAATGAAGCTCAGGGGTCGAAGCACCTCACTGTCAATTCAGGAATAAATCCTAGAGATCGAAGCATCTCGCAATGATGAAGCCCAAAGGTCGAAGCATCTCGCCATCAATTCGAGAATAAATTCTAGAGATCGAAGCATCTCGCAGGGATAAAGCCCAGAGGTTGAAGCACCTCGCCATCAACTCAATTCAGTTTGAGAATGAAGCCTAGAGATCGCAGCATCTCACACCCAGCATAGTTCGGGAATGAAGCCCAGTGGTCGAAGCACCTCGCCATCAACTCAACTCAGTTCGGGAAGAAATCCCAAAGATCAGAGCATCTCACAAAAGCAACGAAACAACAGGTAAGTTCGACAATGGCCGATGAACCAGGTAAGCAAAAATGCATGCATAACTTTGATAGGGTTGTCATTGTCACATACTACACAAGCCCCATCAAAGTGGGGGTGAATGTAGACATTGCATTTTTACATTTTCCCGATGATGAGCCTCGTTTGGTGGCACTGCCTGAAAAGTTGCGGAAGTTACGAAAAATGAATGCCGGAAGGAAAGAAAACCTCTAAAATTAGCACCTTATCGAATTCGAACTCACTAGCCAGCTTCAGATTCGCTCAGTCAGTTTCTGTTTCAAACCTTAGCCTCTGCCCAAAACCTCTGCAACCCATGAAAGCCCATACAATCCATGCCCACACCAAACACCACACAAAGCCCATGCAGCACATGCCCAAGGCCCATGAAATCTACTATACACTGACTGGTGCGTAATCACACGTGTATAACGCAAGTGCACGTATCGTTCAAGTAGTATAAAAAGTATCGATCCCACGAGGACTTAAAACCTTTTGTTATCAATTTATGAAGTTAAATGTTTACAAGTATCTAATGGATTGATTGTTTGATTGGGTGGTTATTTTAAAACTTAAAACAATTGATGAAAATTCAAATTTATAAAACTATCCAGGGTTGTAAATCATTCCAATATCATTTTAAAAATGAAGTGGTTATTTTACGTTTGTGTAATATATTGGTTTATTAACCTGGAACACGAAATTATGTAAAAGCCTCTTCCGATGGTCAAATACAAATACCCAGCATAACCCAATTAATCATATTCATATGTTAACCAACTTATCTGAATTCATTAAGATTAAGTTCCAATTATGGCTACCCCCGCCCGACAGGTATATTCCTATCCTGTAAGGAAATCTATCAAAGGGTTATCTATCCTCAAGGAAGATCGTAAGCTATTGAGTCTAAGGTCTTTAACCTAAA
This sequence comes from Zanthoxylum bungeanum, assembly GCA_019454045.1. NCBI lineage: Eukaryota > Viridiplantae > Streptophyta > Magnoliopsida > Sapindales > Rutaceae > Zanthoxylum > Zanthoxylum bungeanum. The sequence goes on from SKCR01047383.1 coordinate 8,960, forward strand.
ATATCTTTTCCAAGTTCATTTTAAGTTTACCAGCTCAATTTTATTAATGGCAGTTAATAAAAAGCATTAGGATTAAGGCTCAATAAATAAACCTTTATATTACCCAAACTGTAATTTAACCCCTTATAAACCGGTGATATTGGATTTCATCACAACCCCAGATAACTGGCTTAGTTAGGACAAAAATTACGGGTAGTAAAAACTTAAATAAAATAAAAGACATAAAGTAAAATGCTGAAAAGTAAATTGCTAAAAATTAAATGCTGAAAAGTAGATGCTGAAAGTAAATTGCTGAAGGGTAAATGCTGAAAGTAAATTGCTGAAAAGTAAATGCTGAAAGTAAATTGCTGAAAAGTAAATAAAGTAAAAGTACAATAAAAGAAAATGCTGAGGTAAAAGGATCCACTTTTATTACTTCTATTTTAGATATCTCCCTAATATAATATATTAACTTTGCATGATAATTATCAACCAGCTAACCGGCGTAAAACACACGTATAACGCAAGCGCACGTATCATTCAAGTAGTATAAAATATCGATCCCACGAGGACTTAATATCTAATCTATTAATTTTATGAGGTCAAATGAGTACTAGTATCTAACAAGTTGTTGGATTGATTTGAAATGGTGACGATTCTAAATTTAAAAAAACAAGTAAATAAAATTGTTCGAAAGTAGATTTAAGAAAATTCAATATTAAAAACTATCTATGGTTGTGATTTCTTCCAATATCATTTTAAAGATGAAGTGGTTATCTTAAAGTTGGGTAATATATTGATTTATTAACCTGGAACATTAAATTATGTGTAAGCCTCTGTCGATGGTCAGACACAAATACCTAGTTTAACCCAATTGAACCATATGTCTATGTCAACCAAATTATCTGGATTCATTAAGTTTAAGTTCCAATTATGGCTACCCCCGCCCGACAGGTATATGTCTATCCTGTAAGGAAATCTATTAAAGGGTTATCTATCCTCAAGGAAGATCGTGGGCTATTGAGTCTAAGGCTGAAACCTAAAATCTCTATGTCTAGTTCATTTTAGATTTCCCAGTTCAATTTTATTAATGGCCAGTTAATGAAAAAACATTAAGATTAAGACTCAATAAATAAATCTTTATAATACCCAAACTATAATCTAACCCCTTATAAACCGGTGATATTAAAAGTCATCACAACCCCAGATAACTAATTTAGTTACAACACATAACTAGGGCTAGTAAAAACTTGAAAATAAAAGACATAAAGTAAAAATGCTGTAAAATAAATACAGAAAAGTAAATTACAATAAAATAAAATGCTAAGGTAAAATGAATTACTTTTACTGCTACTAATTTAGATATCTCCCAAAATATAATATATAAACTTGTGATAACATTACCAACCAGCCATATAGGCGGTATCCTAATTAAGTCAAATTAAGTCCAACCAGCCATTAAGGCGCTAAAAAGATTTGTCCATGAACCTGCCATATAGGCGGTAAGAAAGTTTAATTACCAACCGACCAATCTGGCGGTATCCTTTTTAAGTCAATATTTTAAATAGTGAATATATTATATTTAAGGGAGATTAATCTAAATAGTAATAGTAAAAGAATTACCTTTCACCCTAGCTGGGGAAGTTACCTCCTCATGGTAAATAGTAAAAACTGTAAAAAGTAAAAAAGTAAATTACTATTGTTACAAAACGTAATTAAAATTAATTACAAAACAAAAAAAAAAACTAAAAATTAAATGAAACTAGAGAGAGAAACTCCCTCTTTACATCAAAGAGATGAGAGAGTGTGGTACCCCTCAAACTGAACTCTCGCACTCTATTTATAGGGGTCAGTAGGGGTCCGGCGTCGCGACGCCCATCTAGCGTCGCGACGCCAATTATGTCGACGTGGCATGCTCTGGTTCGTCGGTTGCAGATTCTGGATAAGGTGATAAGGTGACACGTGTCAAGGTGGTTGGGACTCAATTATTGTGACACTTGGCGGCTTCTGATTGGTCGGCTAGATTCTTATTCGCCACGTGTCAGATAAGGATTAGAGAGCCAATAATTGATGCTGACGTGGCACTGAGTGGCAAAGGGACTGTCGGCACCGTAGGATTGCGACACATGGCACTTCCTGATTGGCTGATTATGATGTGGCGATGAGGTGGTATGTTGACTCGGTCAACCTGGTGATGTGGCTGATGACATGGCAATGACGTGGAGTGACACGTGGCGACATGTGGTGGTGGTGATTGTCGGCACCGTAGGATTGTGACACATGGCACATCGCATGTTAGCAGATCGGCTGTAATGGTGACACATGGCACGGTGCACGTTAGCAAAGTCAAACTTTTCCCAGATTATGATTTGTGGACCCGGTGCACGATAGCACTGTTCAGCGCATGTTAGGCGTCGCGACGCGGAAATTACCAAAATGCCTTTTTTTCCAATTTTCACTGTTTTGGTTCAAATCACCTCCAGAATGTCCAGAAACTTTATTTATCTACAAAATAACACAAAACACATCAAAATATTCACCAAACTCAAGAAACTATACAAAATATTAGGTTAAATGTGTGGGAAATATTGATAGATTTACCACTCATCACACCCCCAAACCTAACATTTTGCAAGTCCTCGAGCAAAACACAGAATAAAATAAAATAATAAATTTAACTAAGCCACTTTCGTAGGGATCACAGTTGCATTTAGCATATGCAACAAGCCTTTAAACCCCTAGGTGTCCCTAGTGGACGAGTTGTAGTCTCGTGAGAGTTTACAGCAATGATACCCACAAACATTTTATAAAAGTAAAAAGGTAGTGAAACTAATGCACACAAAAGCGAAAAGACAAGCGAAAAGAGAATAAAGATGTTAGTGAATAATCAGGTGAAACTTCTACTCCAAGTTACTAGTTGTTTTCTTTCTTTCTAAATTACTGAATAAGTAAATTCTCCGATTATTTTCACCATTCTTCATATACACAGCCAACAAAATATTAAACAACTCATTTTTGCCCACAACAGTCATAAGTGCAGTTGATAAGAGAGTAATATTTTTGTCCTAAAGTTCTTTCAGATTTCACATTTTTTTTATAGCAATGGAATAATTTTTCTGATTTTTCTGATTTTTTCTTTGATTTTTTTTTTCTCTATTTTTTATTTATATACAATATCTTCCGTCTATGTAGCGAGCTTTGGGTCGGTGACTCCCAAACCAGTTGGCTTTAGGGCACCAGGTGTTAAGACACCCCTACGGACTTAATTACTCAGACTTCAGATATATATTTTTGCAGCATCTTTGATCCATGTAACGAGCTTTGGGCCAGTGACTCCCAAACCAGTTGGTTTTAGGGCACTAGGTGTTAAAACAATCTTACAGACTTAATAACTCGGATCTCAGATTTTATTTTTTTTAATTTTTTTTACTCCATTGCTTTTTTAGATGCTTCCTCCAATTAAACTAGAGCACTGAATATTACAAACTTTTCAATTTTAGTTCATGTCCGTATGTTACTATGTATGTTGATAATATCTGATAACTGAACATATGAAGATCTATTTTAGTCAATTTTATGGAGAATTTACAAATTAAATAATTCAAAAGGAAATAAACAAAAATTAACTTGTTCCGAAATAGGTTTGAGATACGTATCAGGAGTGGAAACTCCTTACTCAGCTATCTCTCACCAATTTCACCCTTTTTAGTCAAAATAAAAACAAAAACGCAAAATATTTTTGTAATTTTTGAAAATTTTTCAATTTTTTTGTATTTTTTGAAAAATTTTGGACTAAAAATAAAAATAACACACAAACTAAAAACAAGGTATTGATCAACTAATTCCCTCCCCCAAACCTAAATGAGACATTGTCCCCAATGTCTTAAACAGTAGAAGAAGAGTTTAGAAGGTAGTACCTGGTTAGCTGAAATTCTACAAGAAATTAAAAGTTAAGATCCAGATTAACACGACGCCTCTTACCACGATCGTCCTCGGACCAATTTATCTTTGAAAGGATAGGGTCAACTTGTGCTTCATAGGCTAAGAGTTGGTCTATTAGATCCGGAGCAGTTCTGGCAGTAAAGAGGAGTTATTTCAAAGGTTTTGACACGAACCCATTTCTCCGGGCAGCATCAAGAAATACACAAAGAAAATCATAAAATCCATCAATGTTAAACAGCCCAATTTGTTTCTGGTGTATGTTCAGGTTCGCCCAAGATAGCACAATAAAAATTTCCTCCAATGTACCCAAGCCACATGGTAAAGCAATAAAAGCATCAGCACGGTTAATCATTTCTACCAGTCGTTCAGACATACCTGGCACAATCAGTTCCTCTCCGTTTGATGGTTCAATAAGATTTGCTTCTGCCAAGGGTTTTGGGATGATTCCCAAAACGTGACTGCCTCCTTCCTGTACGGCCTTTGAAACGATCCCCATTAGTCCAAGATTGCCTCCGCCATATATTAAGTGCATATTCCTTGCAGCTAAGACTCGACCCAATTCTTGTGCTGCTTCTACGTATTGTGGCTTAACATCAACACTACTACCGCAAAACACACAGATGTTTTCAACTCGTCTTCTTGAAGTGGCTTCCAATTTTTTTATGTATTTATTTCTCAACTCTGGATGACTTCAAAAGTGCAATGACGGGCTGAATTTATAGTACCTGAAAAAGGGTGAGTAATAATAGCACAAGTATCTTCCAGAGGACGATTAGTAGCGAAAAAATATCGTGATAGTCAAAAAGGTCTGGATCCTGTCGGAGAAAACAAATGAAAAACAACAAAATAAATCACAATTATTAAGAAAAGACAAAGAGATATAATATTTACAAGAAAAGTAGCGGCTTGATTGATGTCTATGCGTCAGGGACAAGCTTCCCATCCAATTTTCTTATAAATTGGCAAACATGGTCTTTTTGAGTCAGATTCCCAAGACTTAATTGTTGTCTTTCTTTTTGGAATTGTGCGTATAACACACGAATTTCGTGATACACACATCTACTGGGATACGTCTCAAGAGTTTTAGATATGTCATCCAAAGACTCCTTACTCAAGCCATCCCTAATGAAGTTAATCTTATCTTCGCGGTTATCGGACACCATTCCTAAAGAACAACAACGAGTATTACAAAACATGCGAGCACATTTATAACAAACACACATTCTTTTGGCTTTTCTCTTTTTAGCATATGTGCTCCTTCCTAAGCCAGACAGATGTGAAATAAAAGAGTCAAAAGACTCACTTGCCAATCGGACCCGTGCTTCAATTAACCAACGAATGTCAGTAGGAATACCTTTGATCATCAGTAACCTCATCCATTCCAAGCGAGCTTTGTAAACTTTCATCAGAGATTTTTGAGGGAGGGAAGGAAATTGCTTGCGAAGATTTTCGAGAGCTTCTTCCATCTTGAAATGACTAAATCTGCAAAAACTAAACACACCAAATTAAATCACACCAAATCACAATATATACAAAAATTGCATGGGTTGCCTCCCTGCTAGCGCTAAGTTTAGAGTCGTCTGCTAGACGTGACTTCTCGAATGTTAAGCTGGATCTGAAAGTGTAACACTTTCTTTTTGTAGCTCAAATGATTCTCCCCAGTAGTGCTTGACACGCTTGTTTTTAACCTTGAAAGTTTTGTTGGAGTCAGGATCATGTATCTCAACGAATCTATCTGTTAAAACTTTGGTGATCACAAATGGACCTGACCATCGTGATTTTGGCTTCCATGGGAAGAATTTCACCCTTGATTTGTTTAACAGTACCTTCTGCCCTGGTTCCAGTTATATGCGCACTAACTTCTCATCATGTCTTTTCTTGCCCTTTTCTTTGTACAATTTGTCATTCTCAAAAAGTTGTATGTGAAATTCCTCCAATTCGTTGAGCTGGTGGAACTTTTTCTCTTCTGTTGCTTGTAGTGCAAGAATTGGCTTCTTCAATAAAAAAGACACTTTATCTTTAGGCTCCACAGGAAATTGACATGTTTGAAGTTTGTCAGCAGAACTTTGCATTGCATTGGAGTTCTGAATGGTACTGTGTATCACATCGAGTTTGAAACATTCCTCATTCTTTTCATCATCTGGGAAATTCATGGCCTTGAAAACATTGAATGTTATTTCTTGGTCTTGTACCCTCATGGTTAGTTCTCCTTTTTGTACATCAATAATGGTTCAACCTGTAGCCAAGAATGGTCTCCCAAGGATGATTGGCACGTCTGCGTCTTCCTCCATATCAAGGATAATAAAATCTGCTGGGAAAATGAATTTGTCAACATTGACCAGCACATCTTCAACTACACCTCTCAGAAATACGAGCGTTCTATCAGCAAGTTGTAGTGAGACTGAAGTTGGCATTGTTTCTCCAATCTGTAATTTCCTGAAAATAGAAAAAGGCATCAAGTTAACACTCACACCTAGATCACACAGACCTTACCGAAGTCATGTTCTCCAATGGTGCAAGGAACAGTGAAACTGTCAGGATCTTTCAACTTTGGGGGAAGTTTCCTCTGAATGATAGCGATGCATTCTTGTGATAATGCTACTGTCTCGTAATCTCTCAATCTCCGCTTTCGTGAAAGAATGTCTTTCATAAATTTGGCATAGTTGGGCATTTGTTCCAACGCTTCTGCAAATGGAATGTTGATATGCATCTTTTTGAAGATTTCCAGGAACTGAGAAAACTGCTTGTCCAATTTGTTCTTTAGAAGACGCTGAGGAAAGAGTGGAGGTGGAGTGATCTGTTCTATTTCCTTTGCTTCTTTTTCATCCATCTGTTGCTTTGTTTCTTTTGGAACTTCCTCAGAAGCTGTTTTGGCTCAAACATCTTTATTGATTTCAGTACCGCTTTTTAACATGATGGCATGACATTGCTCATTCCCCATGTTTCTTGGATTTGGCTCTGTGTTGCTAGAAGGGTACCTGGCGGTCTGTAACTCTGAGCATTTGCCAGTTGTCCAATTTGATTCTCCAGTGCTTTAATAGAAGCATATTGACTTTGAATTAATGCTGCTTGGGATTGAAACATAACATCCTATCTTGCTGCTTGAGATTGAAACATAGTATCATATCTTGCTGCTTGAGAGTCATGTTTTTCTTCTATCTTTTTCAAGTGGGTCAACACTTCTGTTATTCCTGGCTCATTTGCCTGCTCCTGGCTTTTGTTCTGTTGCTGGAATTTAGGTGATGGATAGTTCTGTTGTTGTCCTGAATTGTTGCTCCATGAAAAATTGGGATGATTCCTCCACCCTGGGTTGTAGGTGTTGGAATATGGATTGTTCCCCTATCTGTTGAAATTGTTGACATAATTCACCGTCTCTTCAAGTTGGTTCGACTCTGGTGCTCCTCCATATGGTGAACTTATGGATCCAGTGGTAAGAGTCTCCATGAATTTGCATATCTGATCTAGCTTGGCGTTGACTGCTGTATTGGCTCCACTTTCATAAATTCCTGCAATTCTTTGGATCATGCTCCTTTCTGTTGGCCACAAGGAATTATTGTTGGCCATTTCTTCGATTAGGTCCCAGGCCTGATCTTCTCCTTTTGCCATCAAGGCTCCTCCAGCAGCAGCATCGATTGTGGTTCTCATTATTCCAGAAAGCCCATTATAGAATGTTTAGACTTGAAGCCATTTTGGAATCTCATGGTGAGGACATTTCCGGAGCAAATCTTTATACCTTTCCCAAGATTCGCAGAGGGATTCTGAATCTTGTTGTACAAAGGATGTGATGTCATTCCTTAGCTTTCCAGTTCTGGCTGGTGGAAAGTACTTTGCAAGAAATTTGGTGGCTAAAGTGTTCCAAGTTGTGATAGAACCTGCCGGTAGTGAATGTAGCCAAGCTTTAGCTCTGTCTTTCAGGGAATATGGAAAAACTCGCAGTCTCATTGCTTCTTCTGATGCTCTGTTATAGTTGAAAGTACCGCAAACTTCCAGGAAGTTACTGATGTGGGCATTAGGATCTTCAGTTGCATTCCCCCCGAACTGAACTGACTGCTGAATCATCTGAATGCATGTTTTGATGTCACACGCATTTGCTGGTAAGGGAGGAAGTACAATACAGGAGATGAGTCTGTCAACCATCGGAATGGTTCTGTCTCGAATGGGAATTGGTGGTGCAACCTCCAAAGGTTCAGGTTCCATGTTGACTAAAGCTTCTTGGCCTTCTCGCCTTTCCCTTCTCAACTGTCTGATGGTTCTTTCAATTTCTGGGTCAAGCGGTCGGAGTTCAAAGCTTCTGTTTGTCTCATGTAGTTTCTGAGAACCTGAAACACAAGAAAATAGTAATAATAAGTAAAAAGAAATTATATACAAGTAACGTATCTAACCCTTAAACTAATATTAAAAGATAAATAAGTCCCCGACAACGGTGCAAAAACTTGACCGGCGTAAACACACACGTATAACGCAAGCGCACGTATCGTTCAAGTAGTATAAAAATATCGATCCCACGAGGACTTAATATCTAATCTATTAATTTTATGAGGTCAAATGAGTACTAGTATCTAACAAGTTGTTGGATTGATTTGAAATGGTGACGATTCTAAATTTAAAAAAACAAGTAAATAAAATTGTTCGAAAGTAGATTTAAGAAAAATCAATATTAAAACTATCTAGGGTTGTGATTTCTTCCAATATCATTTTAAAGATGAAGTGGTTATCTTAAAGTTGGGTAATATATTGATTTATTAACCTGGAACACTAAATTGTGTGTAAGCCTCTGTCGATGGTCAGACACAAATACCCAGTTTAACCCAATTGAACCATATGTCTATGTCAACCAAATTATCTGGATTCATTAAGTTTAATTTCCAATTATGGCTACCCCCGCCCGACAGGTATATGTCTATCCTGTAAGGAAATCTATTAAAGGGTTATCTATCCTCAATGAAGATCGTGGGCTATTGAGTCTAAGGATGAAACCTAAAATCTCTATGTCTAGTTCATTTTAGATTTCCCAGTTCAATTTTATTAATGGCCAGTTAATGAAAAAATATTAAGATTAAGACTTAATAAATAAATATTTATAATACCCAAACTATAATCTAACCCCTTATAAACCGGTGATATTAAAAGTCATCACAACCCCAGATAACTAATTTAGTTACAACACATAACTAGGGCTAGTAAGAACTTGAAAATAAAAGACATAAAGTAAAAATGCGGTAAAATAAATACTGAAAAGTAAATTACAATAAAATAAAATGTTAAGGTAAAAGGAATTACTTTTACTACTACTAATTTATATATCTCCCATAATATAATATATAAACTTGTGATAACATTACCAACCAGCCATATAGGCGGTATCCCGATTAAGTCAAATTAAGTCCAACCAGCCATTTAGGTGGTAAAAAGATTTGTCCATGAACCTGCCATATAGGCGGTAAGAAAGTTTAATTACCAACCGACCAATCTGGCGGTATCCTTTTTAAGTCAATATTTTAAATAATGAATATATTATATTTAAGGGAGATTAATCTAAATAGTAATAGTAAAAGAATTACATTTCACCCTAGCTGGGGAAGTTACCTCCTCATGGTAAATTGTAAAAACTATAAAAAGTAAAAAAGTAAATTACTATTATTACAAAACGTAATTAAAATTAATTACAAAACTAAAAAAAAACTAAAAATTAAAAGAAACTAGAGAGAGAAACTCTCTCTTTACATCAAAGAGATGAGAGAGAGTGGTACCCCTGAAACTGAAATCTCGCGCTCTATTTATAGGGGTCAGTAGGGGTCCGGCGTCGCGACGCCCAACTCACGTCGCGACGCCAATTATGTCAACGTGGCACGCTCTAGTTCGTCGGTTGCAGATTCTGGATAAGGTGATAAGGTGACACGTGTCAAGGTGGTTAGGACTCAATTATTGTGACACGTGGCGGCTTCTGATTGGTCGGCTAGATAGTAATAGTAAAAGAATTACCTGGGGAAGATTAATCTAAATAGTAATAGTAAAAGAATTACCTTTCACCCTAGCTGGGGAAGTTACCTCCTCATGGTAAATTGTAAAAACTATAAAAAGTAAAAAAGTAAATTACTATTATTACAAAACGTAATTAAAATTAATTACAAAACTAAAAAAAAAACTAAAAATTAAAAGAAACTAGAGAGAGAAACTCTCTCTTTACATCAAAGAGATGAGAGAAAGTGGTACCCCTGAAACTGAAATCTCGCGCTCTATTTATAGGGGTCAGTAGGGGTCCGGCGTCGCGACGCCAATTATATCAACGTGGCACGCTCTGGTTCGTCGGTTGCAGATTCTGGATAAGGTGATAAGGTGACACGTGTCAAAGTGGTTAGGACTCAATTATTGTGACACGTGGCGGCTTCTGATTGGTCGGCTAGATTCTTATCCGCCACGTGTCAGATAAGGATTAGAGAGCCAATAATTGATGCTGACGTGGCGGTGATGTGGTGGTGACGTGGCTACACGTAGCAAATGGACTATCGGCACCGTAGGATTGCGACACGTGGCACTTCCTAATTGGCTAATGATGACGCGGCGGTGAGGTGACATGTTGACTCGGTCAACCTGGTGATGTGGCTGATGACGTGGCAATGACGTGGAGTGACACATGGTGACATGTGGCGATGGTAACTGTCGGCACCGTAAGATTTTGACACGTGGCACGACGCATGTTAGCAAATCGGTTGTGATGGTGACACGTGGCACGGCGCACGTTAACAAAGTCAAACTTTTCTCAGATTCTGATTTGTGGACCCAGCGCACTATGGCACTGTTCGGCGCATGTTAGGCGTCGCGACGCGGAAAATTACCAAAATGCCATTTTTTCCAATTTTCACTATTTTGGTCCAAATCACCTCCATAATGTCTAGAAATTTTATTTATCTACAAAATAACACAAAACACATCAAAATATTCACAAAACTCAAAAACTATATAAAATATTAGATTAAATGAGTGGGAAATAGTGATAGATTTACCATTCTTCACCAGCCATATAGGCAGTATCCAGATTAATTCAAATTAATAATTAATTACCAACCAACCAATCAGGCGGTATCTAGTTTAGTCAAGTTAAAACCAATTTAAATAATTACCAACCGACCAATATGGCGGTATCCTTATTAAGTCAAGTTTTAACTAGTTTATATATATTATAATTAAGGGAGATTAATCTAATTATTAGTAATAAAAATTTTACCTTTTACCCTAGCAAGGGGGAGTTACCTCATCATTACTGAAAAGTAAAAACTGAAATTTAAAGAAAGAAAAGTACTGTGCGAAAAAGTAAATTGCAAAAAGTAAAAACTGAAAAATAAAGAAAAGAAAGTGTGAAAGCTGAAATTAATTACTGAAGAAATTCCTTAGAAGAAAGTATGAATTTACAAATGAAATGGCTTGGTATTTATAGGTAAAATTTTGCCTCTATCAAATCATCCATCAAATGCTCCACCAAATCCATTATTAATTGCTCCACTAATTACTCCACCAAATCCATTATTAATTGCTGCACTAATTGCTATCATGTTTGGTGGTGATTTGATAATTTTTATTATTTATTTATTAATTTAATTTTTGCTTTGAAAATTAATAATTACACATAACATGCTTACAGATGTTTTATCAATTTCGGTAATGAAAATCTTAAGAATTCGAAATTATTTTGTCTTTCAAAATTGTAGATTTTTGAGTCTTCTTTAATCTGGAACTTGAATCAGCTCAATCCGATATCGTAGAAAAGATGTATGCCCAAAATACGACAGATGCGTAAAATTGGAATTTCCAAAAGTGCACTTCGTTAAAACACCCTTTCAAGCTCCCAGTGTCCAAAATTAATATGTCAAGTCCAATATTTGCCCTTATTTGACCCAAATTTCATCCTAAATGATTCATTGAATCCCAATATTATTTTATTTGCAAAATAAACTAAACGTTCATCAAACCTGAGAAACTAAACAAAATGTTAAGTAAAAGGGGCGGTAAATATTGATATATTTTCCGCTTATCACACCCCCAAACCTAACATTTTGCTAGTCCTCGAGCAAAATAATAAAATACAAGAAACAATTAAAATTAAACTAAGCCACTTTCGTAGGGATCACAGTTGTATTTAGCGTATGTAACAAGCCTTTAAACTCTTAGGTGTCCCTAGTGGACGAGTTGTAGTCTCGTGAGGGCTTACAGCAACGATACCCACAAACGTTTTACAAAAGTAAAAAGATAATAAAACTAATGCACACAAAAGCAAAAAGACAAGAGAAAAGAGAATAAAAAAGTAAGTGACTAAACAGATGAAACATCTAATCCAAGTCAATAGTTGTTTTGTTTCTTTCTAAATTACCGAATAAGTAAATTCTCCGATTATTTTTACCATTCTTCATATACACAGTCAACAAAATATTAATCAACTCATTTTTGCCCATAATAGTCACAAGTACAGTTCAGAAGAAAGTAATATTTTTGTCCTAAAGTTATATCAGATTTCATACTTTTTTTAAGCAATTGAATACTTTTTATGACTTTTCTTATTTTTTCTTTGATTTTTGAATTTTTTTTATTTATATACAATATCATCCATCTATGTAGCGAGTTTTGGGTCAGTGACTCCCAAACCAGTTGGCTTTAGGGCACTAGGTGTTAAAACACATATACAGACTTAATAACTCGGATCTGAGACTTTTTTTTTTTTTACATTTTTTTTTTTTTTTTATCCCATCGCTTTTTTAAGATGCTTCCTCCAATTATACTAGAGCACTGAATATTACAAACTTTGCAATTACAACTGATGTGTGTATGTTACCATGTATGCTGATAATACTTGTCAACTGAGCATATGAAGATTCATTTTAGTCAGTATTATGGAGAATTCACAAATTAAATAATTTAAAATGAAATAAATAAAAATTAATTTATTCCGAAATAGGTTGAGATACGTTTCAGAAGTGGAAATTCCTTACTCGGCTATCCCACATAAATTTCACCTGATTAATCAAATAAAAACACAAAAACACAAAATATTTTTTTGGTTTTTGTAAAATTTTTCAATTTTTTTTTTGGCTTTTTCGAAAATTTTTGACTAAAAATAAAACAATAAGAACAAGATACAATTTAACTATTCTCCTCCCCCAAACCTAAATGAGACATTGTCCCCAATGTCTTAAACAGTAGAAGAAGAGTTTAGAAAACCGTACCTGGTTAGGTGAAATTCTACATCTAAATGAAAAGTTAAAGGTTAAGATCCAGATTTATTCGACGCCTCTTACCACAATCATCATTGGACCAGTTTATCTTGAAAAGTTAAAAGTTATGTTCAAGTTTGCCCAAGATAGTACTGTAAAAATTTCCTCCATCGTGCCCAAGCGTCCTGGCAAAGCAATAAAAGCATCAGCACGGTTAATCATCTCTACCAGTCATTCAGACATACCTGGCACGATTAGTTCCTCGCCATTTGATGGTCCTATCAGATTCACCTCTGCCAAGGGTTTTGGGATGATTCCCAAGACTTGACTCCCTCCATCATGTACAACCTTTGAAACGATCCCCAGTAGTCCAAGATTGCCTCCTTCATATACTAGGTGCATATTCATTTCAGCTAAGACTCGACCCAATTCCCGTGCTTCTGCTATGTATTCTGGTTTAACACCAACACTGATACCACAAAATACACAAATGCTTACAACTCGTCTTCTTGAAGTGGCTTCCATATTTTTGTGTTTCTTTTTTTAAGCTCTGGATGCCTTCACGAGTGCAATGATGAGTTGAATTTATAGAACCTGAAAAGGGTGAGAAATAATAGCACAAGTATCTTCCAAAGGACGATTAGTGGCAAAATAGTAAATCGTGAAATGTCAAAAAGTAGCATGGATCCTGTCGGAGAAAATAACAAAACAAATCACAATTATTAAGAAAAGACAAAGAGATATAATATTTACAATAATGTAACGGCTTGAATGACGTCTATGCGTCAGAGACAAGCTTCCCTTCCAAATTTCTTATAAATTGGCAAACATTATCTTTTAGAGTCAGATTCCCGAGACTTAACTGTTGTCTTTTCGGAATTGTGTATGTATTTTGCGAATGGCTATATTAACATATCCACTAGGATGCGTCTCAAGAGTCGAAGATATATCATTTAAAGACTTCTTACTCAAGTCATCCCTAATGAATTTAATTTTATCTTCGCGATTATAAGATACCATTCCTAAAGAACGATAACGAGTATTACAATTCCAGCGTGCACATTTGTAACAAACACCCATTTGTTTAGCTCTACGTTTCTTTGCATATGTGCTTCTTCTAAAACCAGGCAAATAAGAATTACAAGAATCAGAATGCTCACCTGTTAATCGGACCCGTGCTTCGTTTACCCAACGAATGTCATTAGGAATACCATGGATCGTCAGAAGTCTCATTCATTCTATGCGAGCTTTGTAGACCTTTATCAAAGAATTTTGAGGGAGAGAAGGAAATTTCTTGTGAAGATTTGTGAGAGCTTTTTCCATCCTGAAATGCGTCTTAACCTGTAAAAACTAAACATACAAAAATTAAAACACACCACATCACAATATATACACAAATTGCTTCGGTTGCCTCACAGTTAGCGTTAAGTTTAATGTAGTCAGCTAGACATGATTGTTGGTTTCTATAATTAGTCCCAAAGAAAGATTAAGCCATAGAAATACAAATAACATACATGCAAAGCTAGAAACATGGCGGAATCATACTTACTAAGCTTTGTGACGAAAATGGTGAAGACAATCATTGAGTCTTCAAGGTGGAAGTTTCGGCCAAGATGAAGAGGAAGAGAAGCTTCAAGTCTTCAAGTGTTGGATAATATGACCCATAGCGTCACTATTTGCACAGATCATTGTGTTGTTGTAGCAAATTAACTATGTAATAAGGAAATTGCACTCTCATCGTTTGTGATTAGATCACCATAGATATATAAATGAAGAGAGGTCCCTATGATTAGTTCCTGGATTGAGATGATATGAGACAGTATCAGTCCACGAAGGATTAATCATTAAATATCCCTAGCCGTAGTATTATCAAGACTGGACATCGATAATGTGGAATAGGCTAGTATTGCACTTGTGCGCGTTGTGAGGGCACAACGGCATAGTTCTCATATATATAAGTATTGGATACTTGTGCAAGTGCGATAGGAGGTCGTGTTTCAACGATGGTACGGGAACAGCTTCGCTCTGGATAGACCCTTCGGAATCCCATTGGTATTATGACTAGGTGTCTATGGGAGGCCGAAATCAAGGTAGGTGTGTATAGTCTTAACCTGAGACTTGCATCGCTAATACTTACAACAAACGGTAAACTTTGGTTTTGGTGGTGGGGGATCTTAACTGGTTCTGTGATCACCTCTTCTGGGTTATCAGAGAATCGTAGTGTATTGGATGTGATGTCAAGACGGAAGTGTCACTCCAGTCGTAATGGAGATGATGTCACGCAGGATACGGTATTAGTGCTCTTAAAGTGATGCGCATCCAATCGTGATATTATGGCCAGGTCATGAATATCCGATTATAGAGACTAGTTACCAGACATCCGATATGTGTTTCGGACGGGGCAGACACTTATCCAGCCCCAGCCCTAGCACGTGATTATCCGATACTGGGCCGATATGCACAATACAATTAGTATACTACGCTTGATACAGATCTAGATATTCTTTGATGAATATGTCCGGAGAACTTGGGAAGACTTGGTGCTTTGCTAGGAGTCGACCTTGTCTCGTAAATCGGTAGTAACGTAGTACTTGGTACGTACGTGATTCGGACACTCCGACAACCGTATTTATTGCCAGATTATCCAGGGATCTCATGGGTCGCTTCCCGATAATCCACCGATGACGCACAACTCGCACTCTTGAATAATCTGGGATTATAAAGAAGAGAGAGAGAAAATTAATCTAGGATTAATAATGGAGATATTTTATCCGGGATAAAATGTCGTCTAAAGAGAGAGAACGATTAATTTGGAATTAATCGATGAATTAATATATTCGATATATTAAATGAAATTAGATTTCGACGCGGAATTAAAATTAGATTTTAATTCGGGCAAACGAGTTAATTTAGAATTAATTCGTTAGCGACGTAAATAATAATTTCGCCAGGCGCAATTATTTATTTAAATTCGATTGAATTAACGTCGCGACGTAAGCTCGGTATTTCGGAAATATCGAACCCGAACGCGTGAGTGCACGTGGGCCCACTTTCATTTGGAAACGTGTGGGGCCCACATGACACATGTCATTGTATGTATTATTTTATTGATAATGCATTGCATGTTGATAGTGTAGATTGCACTCAATGTCATTGCATGGAGTTTGAGTGTTTGACACTCTAAGCCATTGCATGTTATGTGTCATAATTTTATTATTAATTTAATGAAAATTATGGCATAAATATAAATTGATTTTTGGTAAATCATTTTTAAGACAATACACAATTCAAACTCTCTCATTCTCTCTTCTCACCTCACGCCCAAACTGAAACATGTTACTGGTTTTGGAAGCCAAAAACCGTGAGCAAGGGAAGCCAAGAGTTGGGTTTTCATGGTGAAAACCGCAAGTGCTAGCACACTACGAGTCTTGCGAAGGTGGTAGGGAGGTTCACCCATGAGCCGGGATCCATTGGACGAAGCTCGGAGCTCCGTTTCTTCACTCAATTTTCTGTTTTGTAGGACAGTGGACTGTTGCAGTGGTGAGATCAAGGCAGTGCGTTTTTGGGCTTGAATCGTCTTCAAATCGACTCTACCGATCAATGTGAGTATTCCGCTACCTCCGTTGATGTGTTCACACATAATTTCATGTCTTGTTTGATCTTGGGACCTTAGAAAAAACCAACAATGGCATCAAGAGCTAATGTTGCAAGCATGAAATTTGTAGGGTTTAAAATTTGGGTAAACTTGTTTTGAGCATGATTTGAATGAATTGAATGTTTGAGTATGTTTATAACATGTTTAAATTCATTTTGGTTGGACTAATTTGAAAAATGATTTGGAATTATTTTCCCCAAATTTTGCATCTTGGCCGAATATGTGACCAATATTGGGTATTTTGATTTTAAGCATGATTTGGTTAAATTGATTAATTGAGCATGTTTTAATGATCTTTAATTGAAGATTTGATTGATCAATTTCAACAAAATGTGATTGGATCAATTTTGCCCAAATTGGAAGTGTTGGCCGAATGTGTGATGTGTTTGGAAACTTGGAATTTTTTCATTTTAATTCATTAGATGAGTTATAATGATAAGGATGATGTTAATTTAAGATTGAATTGGATTTAATTTAAATTGAACAAAAACCCTAAATTCCTTATGTTGGCCGAATCTATAATGCCCTAATGTCTTGGTGTTTTTTGGTTTTGTGACATTGGATGTGTATGAAATCAAATCGGATGGTGATTTGATGTCGATTGTAGGTTCGATTGGATCGAAACCAAATCGGACACAAAATCCCTTCCTTGGCCGAGAGCATTGAAGCATGTAAATGGATTTGATTTTTCATTATGTGTGTTTGACATGTGATAATGAATTAAATATGATTAATAAGACTAATTTGGTGTTTTAAAATGTTGATTTAGTTGATTAATCATATAATGCACTTTTGGTAATTAAATTGTGAAAATTGGATTTTTGGATTTAATTAATTGGGCCTAATTTTGGAAATTAGAATTTAAAATTGTAATTGGGCCTATTGGGCTTGATTTATCAAGTTTGGTTTAGGCCAAGTGGATTGGATCCAATTGGGCCCAAAACCTTAACCATAAAGCCCAATTGCGGCTAATGAACCTTTTATGTTCAATTGGGCCTAATGGGCCAAGATTGATTTATGGGCTTATGGGGTAAATCCCGGACTGGACTTTGGTTATCGGTTTGACCCGAGTTGACCAAAAGTCCACGCCTTAAGAAATCAATCAAAAGCCCATTGGACTTTAATTGAATTGACGTTGGACGTTAATCGGTCTTTGAGACGCGTTACGATTAGATTTGGAATTTAAATCGTAAAAGGTTTATTAAATAAAAGTGTAATATTTAATTTGAATTGAATAGTGAATTAGTATTAAATACATGTTAAATTAGATTTAATGATGTAGTTTAATTTAATTCATGAATTCGTACTTTGAGTACTTATTCGCAAAAACGAGTTTGACTCGAACAAAATCAAATCGTTGTTTGAACATTGGATGATCACTTAATTATCAGATTAATTAATTTGATTAGATTGATTGATAACATGCTTATGTGTGTGAATACGTGGTTGTGTTGAATGAATAATGTATATCGGATGGATATTAGTCGGGTGGGCAATTTTAGAAATTGTTGTAATAAATTCGATTTATTAAATTGGACCTGCGTGTCCAGCCTTATCACCTCTATTCTCTTTGTATTCTCTTCTCACCTATTCCCCTCTATGTATATGAGGTTTCTTTAGAAGTGTAGTGTAACGGGTAGAAGTAGTACAAGTGCTAGCTTGAGAGAGAAAGTGAGAGATTTGATCTAGGATCAATGTAAAGTATCCATCCGCATATCATTATTATTTTATTTCATACTCGCTTTATTATGTGTTTAGAATGCATGCTTAAGGGTGTATGATGATGAGACCTTAATAAAGATAATTAAATTGGTAGCCAATTTGCACGCGAAAAACCCTCATTAAATATCATGCGTTTTTCCTTCCATTGAGTGATTCTTACTCAAGATCCGAGATTGGCAGGGGTTGTTGGCCAAAGTCAAGCCCTTGTCCATCAAAGATGTGTTTTAATCACGAGGCTTTGTTCTATATCGGTGTCGTGTCCAAGTTGTGGTTTGTTGGCCAAAGTCAAGACCACTTCTTGTCCATTGACATTGATTACGAAGCCTCCATGGTCAATGGGTCCGCGCTTGACTGGGATCATCAGGTTTGTTGTGCCAAAGCCAAGGCCTAGTTGATTCAGAGGAAAAAGGTTAGGGTATATATATTGGATATATAGGCATATATAAGATATATGTTTAGGACTTGGATGTCCACCTACCGGATCTAGGAATTGGATGAGATCCAATTGATCTTAGAGATCTACCTAGTTAATTATCATACAATTTGTTGGCCAAAGTCAAGATTGTGTGATATTTAACGGGATCCTAGCCCACTAGGAAACACGGTTTCCCGAGTACTCGACAGAGGGTTAGAGGCTCGACGAAAAATAGTGGGAGGCAAGTATTGAATTTGCAACATTCGTTCGAATACTCGCTAAACACGCTCATCTTATTTTACTCGTCATATTTATTAAAAGTATTAGTTGGACTAATATTTTATGTTGTTTTAAATTATATATATAGTTGGACTATATACAAACTCATTCAAGATTATAGTTGATTTTATAATTGGATTATAGTAATCAATATAATTGAATTAAATGATAGTTGATTTTATAATGGGATTATAGTAATCAATATTAAAATTATAGTTGATTAAATAATTGGATTATTGTAATCATTATAATAAATAGTACCTTAATAATTTGATTAAATAGTTGGACTATTAAAATCAAGTAAAGAATTGAAAAGGTTGAATATTTAAAATATATAATCCTTGGATTAAATGTTTTAAATGATTTAATTTTCAATTGGGAATTAATAATAGGTTAATTTATTTGATAAAATAACTTATTATTACTAAGCCCATAATTAAGCAAATAGTAGAGCATAAAGTCTTTGGAAGATTTATGTGATGATGACTTTAGTGCTTAATTAATATACTTATAATAAATCTATCTTTAGATTTAAAAGTATTAAAGTTGCAATTAATAATTCTTGGAGAATTAATTGACTATTCTAGTGGAGAAAAAGTCAAAGTTTGCAATTGGGCATGTTGCACAAGGTGCACATCATTTCGATATTCTAAAACCCAAGGCTTGGCCAAAGGTTTGTAAATATTGAAAAGGTAATTGACATATCCCAAAGTGACTACCATTTGGATATGGAAGACACGAAGGAATTAAAGAAAGGGCGAGGCTCTAACTTTAAAATATTTGTCAAAGTTATGTTCACTAGTAGTATTAAAATTGGATTTTAAATACTTAGTGTGGTACATAAAATATATGTATTGACGTTCAGAATCCGCTGTGAGCTGGATACTGGCTTCAAGCCGAGATTTCTCTGCGAATCGGAAACGGGACGAAAGTCGCTGTTTCGACCGTAGATACCTAAGTTTAGAACTACCCTTTTGGGTATGTATTTAAATTAGGAACTGTCATAATGTAACTAGTTTATCTAGAGTCATTATCTCTATATCAGTGTTTAATCCATTGCGGATAAAACCTTTATATTCTAGAACACTAAAGTGTTTCAATATATAAAGATGATACTGAGATAAATACATTGGATGTAAATAACAGAATTTATATTTTGAATATAAATAAAATCTCAAACATATAAAATGACAAATAAATAGCTCAAATTGATTTGATCAATGGAGACTTATTTGTGGCATTGTTGTCTGGGACACAATTAAACAAGACTCGTATATCCACACTTTTGAAGAGTGGGTACTAGGACTGATTTGACTATTCAAATAAGGTCTACGAATCTAGTTTATTAAACAAGACTCGTATATCCACACTTTTGTAGAGTGGGTACTAGGACTGATTTGACTATTCAAATAAGGTCTTCGAATCTAGTTTATTAGGTAAAATACCTAAAATGCTATTTACTTGGTAATAGTAAAAGGGCCACCGATCTGTTAGCCCTATTCATGGTGAAGTAAGTGGGCCCATATCTAGCTGGGCTAGATGTGAACATGAATATTTCGTGACCTTAACGGATGTGACATCACGTTGTGGTTATGTGTTTCTTTTGAAGAACACAGATCGGAAACTTTAGAGTTTCGACACGAAGTAGACAAACAGATCGGCTATAGTATTATTCCGCCACGGTGAAACCGTAATGGAAAATACTTAAGCAGTAAGTTTCATACATAAATGAAAGAGTACGGTATTCTTTCGTATGAGGACTCCTCCCGAGACACGTCAGTTAGACGGTGTGTCCGAACCAAAAACCGAATTTTTGTTGGACATGATAAGGTTTATCACGAGTCGCTCTGAGCTACTGTTTCCTTCAACATGATATGTATTAACAGTGCAAAACTTATTTAGAATAAGGTTCCATATAAATCTGTTTGACAGATATCATATAGGATATGAACAGGGAAGAAACGAGGTTTCTCATTCCTGATAAATTGGGTATGCCAGGCATAGCGTTTGGATGATACCAAACTAAGGACCCAAATTGGATAAGTGCCAATATAGGTTATCCTAAGGGAAACCTTAAATATAGTACTTGTAAATCCCACATGAGAACAATATAATTGTTGCTCACCATGCGGTTTTCCTGAGAGGAATACCGATATGCAGTGGTCAGTGGGAGGATAGTGATACTCGATGAAAATCGGAGTAATACTGATCAAGGCACGAAGTCCTTAATGGAACACAAATAGTTCATCTATGATGAAACTATACCATTAATCTTCAAATACACAAGAAACTAGTAGATCGGATAGAGTCAGAAAACAACCTAGGGTATGGGTTTCTGATCTAACCTCATAAAGATGTCAATCTTATGGTGGTGTACCATCCGACTACGTTTGAGGAAGTGATACGAGGTATCGACTCCCTGTTATGGCAAAGTGCCATGAGTCCGAAATGGATTCCATGTATAACAACTATGTTTGGATACTAGTTGTTGTACCACAAGGCGTTGTGCCTATGGTACATTAAATGTCTTCAAGGAAGACATACATGGAAGGCAACATACCAACGTGCAAACCTAAGATTTTGACGGAAAGGTAGCGTTATCAACATTATGTTAATAACGGTTCAACCTTTTACCTGTTGCCATGATAAATCCATTTTGAAGATGCTTGTTGATAACTGTATATTTCATTTATGAAATTGTCAGTTACAAATCAAAATCGCTTTCCTGAAAAGGAAACCTTTTGGAGGATGTTTACAACATCCTGACGATTTTGTATAACCGACAAACCAGGTTTGCGGGTTATTCGATCCATGTTTGGATTGATGCAAGCATAAGGTTCTTGGAACTGTCGTTTTGAAATAATCATAATGGTTTATGATTTGACTCAAAACGAAATAATTTTTGTGTATATAAGGAGGTTAGTGGGAGAGCGCACTGACAGTGAAATTCCCATAAAGCAATTGGTGAAAGCTTGGCTTTCATAGATATTCTTTCAATAGAAATTCTCCGTAGAATTCTGGGGAGTAACAACCTTTATTCAGGGAATAAAGATCTACTGGGATAGATTTGGAGTTGTTAACACTCTCTGGGAAATTGTACATTTAAAATGTACTTGTATTGGTGTCTCATACGCTTCGAGCATATGGAGTCACAATCGGGTCAATCCAAGTGACAGTCACTGGATTGAAGATTAAAGAACATCTGTTAGTATCTGAGAGAACTAAAGATGTTGTCTTAAACTATGGAGATGGAGAACTTGAAGTGACTGGGATCACTGCTGCAAGTTTCCAAACCGGTAAATACTGCGGTACTATAAAGTTTGAATAACAGGGACAGTGAGCTGGAAATCTTCCTAGCAAGATAACTGTTGCCGAATAAACAACAAATGCGGATCATTGCTGCAGCTGAGGCAGCAATAGAAGACCATCTGGGTCGAAAATAAATCTAATAAGATTAGATAAAGTTCTGTTAGCAGCTGAGCTAGGCGTCAGCATAGGCTAAGGAATTAAAGGTCTCATCGACGATCCAGATATATACTTCTGTATCATCTGATTCGTTCGGATCATACATCGTGGCGATGTGATGATCGTGTAAATCGCGTCAGACGATAATTAAGCAAATCCGCTGACGAAAACCTTTCCTCAGCAATTTGAGCGAATTGTACATAGTTCGAGTGTAGGACACTTGAGTGACTCGCTACGTGCCAAGTGGGAGATTGTTGGATAATATGACCCATAGCGTCACTATTTGCACAGATCATTGTGTTGTTGTAGCAAATTAACTATGTAATAAGGAAATTGCACTCTCATCGTTTGTGATTAGATCACCATAGATATATAAATGAAGAGAGGTCCCTATGATTAGTTCCTGGATTGAGATGATATGAGACAGTATCAGTCCACGAAGGATTAATCATTAAATATCCCTAGCCGTAGTATTATCGAGACTGGACATCGATAATGCGGAATAGGCTAGTATTGCACTTGTGCGCGTTGTGAGGGCACAACGGCATAGTTCTCATATATATAAGTATTGGATACTTGTGCAAGTGCGATAGGAGGTCGTGTTTCAACGATGGTACGGGAAACAGCTTCGCTCTGGATAGACCCTTCGGAATCCCATTGGTATTATGACTAGGTGTCTATGGGAGGCCGAAATCAAGGTAGGTGTGTATAGTCTTAACCTGAGACTTGCATCGCTAATACTTACGACAATCGGTAAACTTTGGTTTTGGTGGTGGGGATCTTAACTGGTTCTGTGATCACCTCTTCTGGGTTTATCAGAGAATCGTAGTGTATTGGATGTGATGTCAAGACGGAAGTGTCACTCCAGTCGTAATGGAGATGATGTCACGCAGGATACGGTATTAGTGCTCTTAAAGTGATGCGCATCCAATCGTGATATTATGGCCAGGTCATGAATATCCGATTATAGAGACTAGTTACCAGACATCCGATATGTGTTTCGGACGGGGCAGACACTTATCCAGCCCCAGCCCTAGCACGTGATTATCCGATACTGGGCCGATATGCACAATACAATTAGTATACTACGCTTGATACAGATCTAGATATTCTTTGATGAATATGTCCGGAGAACTTGGGAAGACTTGGTGCTTTGCTAGGAGTCGACCTTGTCTCGTAAATCGGTAGAACGTAGTACTTGGTACGTACGTGATTCGGACACTCCGACAACCGTATTTACTGCCAGATTATCCGGGGATCTCATGGGTCGCTTCCCGATAATCCACCGATGACGCACAACTCGCACTCTTGAATAATCTGGGATTATAAAGAAGAGAGAGGAAATTAATCTAGGATTAATAACGGAGATATTTTATCCGGGATAAAATGTCGTCTAAAGAGAGAGAACGATTATTTGGAATTAATCGATGAATTAATATATTCGATATATTAAACGAAATTAGATTTCGACGCGGAATTAAAATTAGATTTTAATTCGGGCAAACGAGTTAATTAGAATTAATTCGTTAGCGACGTAAATAATAATTTCGCCAGGCGCAATTATTTATTTAAATTCGATTGAATTAACGTCGCGACGTAAGCTCGGTATTTCGGAAATATCGAACCCGAACGCGTGAGTGCACGTGGGCCCACTTTCATTTGGAAACGTGTGGGGCCCACATGACACATGTCATTGTATGTATTATTTATTGATAATGCATTGCATGTTGATAGTGTAGATTGCACTCAATGTCATTGCATGGAGTTTGAGTGTTTGACACTCTAAGCCATTGCATGTTTGTGTCATAATTTTATTATTAATTTAATGAAAATTATGGCATAAATATAAATTGATTTTTGGTAAATCATTTTTAAGACAATACACAATTCAAACCTCTCTCATTCTCTCTTCTCACTCACGCCCAAACTGAAACATGTTACTGGTTTTGGAAGCCAAAAACCGTGAGCAAGGGAAGCCAAGAGTTGGGTTTTCATGGTGAAAACCGCAAGTGCTAGCACACTACCGAGTCTTGCGAAGGTGGTAGGGAGGTTCACCCATGAGCCGGGATCCATTGGACGAAGCTCGGAGCTCCGTTTCTTCACTCAATTTTCTGTTTTGTGGACAGTGGACTGTTGCAGTGGTGAGATCAAGGCAGTGCGTTTTTGGGCTTGAATCGTCTTCAAATCGACTCTACCGATCAATGTGAGTATTCCGCTACCTCCGTTGATGTGTTCACACATATTTCATGTCTTGTTTGATCTTGGGACCTTAGAAAAAACCACACCAAGCTCCAAGTTGTTTCCCTATCACCTCTTTTGATCCTTCAATATGCTAGCAAAAATGGAGAAATGAAAATGATTTTTCTGCCTTTGGTTTGAAGCTCACGGCGTGAGCAAGGAAGAAGGAGAAGAGTGTTAGACTTTTCATTTTGGTTCATTTCTTTTGTTACCGAAACCGTGAGAGGCAAATGAAAAGCAATGATAAGATATCAAATACCAAAATGAATTTTTTATTAAAAAACCCTTCAAAAACCGTGAAAGGTTTTCCCTCTAAAAAAAATTCATCATATGCCATCATTATCTCACATTGAGAATAGAGACAATGTATCATCCCATAAAGGTGACTAGATACATCCATCATCTATTCGTGTCAAGTAATGAGATATCGCGATGTGATTTGCGGATTCCACCCGTTTCAAAATACGAATGTGTCCGCACACTTTCGGGCCAAATTCGCTAATTCCGAATTAATGAATTTCCGTCGCGACGAAATTAAATAATTACGCCTAGTGGAATTATTATTCAGACCGCTAACGAATTAATTCTAAATTAATTCGTTTGCCCGAATTAAAATCCGATTTTAATTCCGCGTCGAAATCTAATTTCGTTTAATAATATATCGAATATATTATTTTATCGATTAATTCCAAATTAATCGATCTCTCTCTCTCTCCTAATAAGGCATTTTATCCAAGATAAAGTTTCTCCATAATTAATCCAAGATTAATAAAGTTCGAATCAAACATCATAGGTGAATCTTCAGGAAGCGACCCAAGAGATCTCCGGATATGTTGGCAGTAAATACAGTCGTTGGATAATCCAAACACGTACGTACCTCGTACTACGTTTTTACCGATTTACAAGACAAGGTTGGCTTCTAGCAAAGCGCCATGCCTCCCAATTCTCCAGAAATATTCTTACTGGAATATTAGATCTTTATCAAGCGTAGTATACCGTAGTATCGCGTACATCGATCCAGTATCGGACGATCACATGTTAGGCCTGGGGCTGGAAATGTGTCTGCCCCGTACGAAACATATATCGGATATCAAACAACTAGTCTCTTTAAATCGGACAATCCTGACCTGGTCATATTGTTCCGACGGTTGCAACCTTTTATAGAGTACTAGTTCTGTATCCTGCGTGATCATCATCTCCATATGTCTGAAGTGATACTTCCATCTTGACATCACATCCAGTACACTACGATTCTCGATAAACCTAGAAGAGGCGTACACAGAACCGGTTAAAGCCCCGAACCACCACAAACCAAAGTTTACCGATTGTCGCAAGTACTAGCGATGCAAGTCTCAGGTTAAGACCATATACACCTACCCTGATGCGGCCTCCCATAGACACGCAGACATACTACCAATGGGATTCCGCGGGGTCTGTCCAGAGCGAAGCTGTTTTCCGTACCATCGGTAAAACATAACCTCCTATCACACTTACATAAGTATCCAATACTTAAATATATGAGAACTATGCCATTGTGCCATCACAACTCGCACAAGTGCAATACTAGTCTATTCCGCATTATCGATGTCCATCTCGATAATACTCCGACTAGGGATATTTAATGATTAAACCTTTTATATTGATACTGTCTCATATCATCTCAATACGGAACTAATCATATGGACTTTTGCCATTAATATATTAAAGTAAATAATTTTACAAAACGGCAAAGGGCAATTTCATTATCACATAGTTAATTTTGTACAATAATACAATATCATTTACAAAACAGTGACGCTATGGGTCATAATGTCCAACAATCTACCACTTGGCCTATAGCCAGTCACTCAAGCATCTAATACCTGAACTATGTATATGTCGTTCAAACACTTGCTGAAGAACAGCCTTCGTCAGCGGATCTGCAATGTTGTCATCCGATGCAACCTTCTCGACTTTTACATCGCCACGATGTATAATCTCCCGAATCAGATGGTAACGGCGAAGAACATGCTTGGATCATTGATGAGACCTTGGTTCTTTAGCTTGTGCTATAGCCCCGTTATTGTCACAATACAATGGCACGGGCTCAGCAGCTAACGGAACTACTCCTAATCCGATTAGGAATTTTCGGATCCAAACTGCCTCCTTTGCTGCTTCCGATGCAGCAATATACTCCGCTTCAGTTGTTGAATCGGCAACAGTATCTTTCTTGGAAGATTTCCAGCTCACTGCTCCGTTATTCAAATAAAAAATGTACCCCGATTGCGACTTGAAGTCGTCCTTGTCGGTTTGGAAACTTGCATCAGTGTACCCAGACACCTCAAGTTCTCCACCTCCATAAATTAAGAAAGCATCCTTAGTTCGTCTAAGATACTTAAGGATATTCTTAACAGCCATCCAGTGACCTTCACCTGGATCGGCCTGATAGCGACTGCACATGCTCAAAGCATATGATACATCAGGTCGCGTACATATCATGGCATACATGATCGATCCGACTGCCAAGGCGAACGGTATCCGACTCATGTTATCTCTCTCTTCTTTAGTTTTAGGACACATGTCCTTAGACAGAAGAATACCACGTGACATTGGCATCAATCCCTTCTTGGATTGATCCATGTTGAATCGCTTCAACACTTTGTCAATATATGTACTTTGGGAGAGTCCAAGCAGCTTTCTAGATCTATCCCGGTAGATCTTTATTCCCAGAATAAAGGCTGCTTCTCCCAGATCTTTCATGGAGAATTTTAATGAAAGCCAAGCTTTCACCGACGTTAGCATGGGAATATCATTGCCTATAAGCAATACGTCGTCGACATAAAGGACAATAAAAGTTAGTGCTCTACCACTAACCTTCTTGTATACACAAGGGTCATCATCGTTTTGTATGAAATCATATTCTTTTATGATCTCATCAAAACGTTGATTCCATGACCGTGATGCTTGCTTCAATCCATAAATGGATCGATTTAACTTACAAACCTTGTTTGCAAGTCTAGGTACGATAAAACCGTCAGGTTGTTGCATATAAACATCCTCCAAAAGGTTTCCGTTAAGGAAAGCGGTTTTAACGTCCATCTGCCATATCCCGTAATCGAAATATGCAGCTATTGCAAGCATTATCCGAATGGATTTAATCATGGCAACGGGTGAGAAAGTTTCGTCATAATCAATACCATATTGCTGACGATACCCTTTTGCTACAACCCTGGCTTTGTACGTTTGCACATTGCCATCCATGTCGGTTTTTTTTTGAAGATCCATCTGCATGCAATAGGCTTTACGCCTTCTGGTGCATCAACCAGTGTCCAAACTTGGTTGGCATACATGGAATCCATCTCGGACTTCATGGCATATTGCCATAAAGCGGAATCAATATTCTGTATTTCTTCCTCATACGTAGTCGGTTCATTATCCTCAATAAGATTAATATCTACATGAGGCGAGATCAGGAACCCATACCTCTCAGGTACCTTCCTGACTCTCTCCGACCTACGCGGTCCTTGTGTATCTGAAGATTGTGGTACAGACTCATCCTGGATGGTCTGTTTATGTTCCGTCGTTGATTCATTGCCAAGAACAGTATCACTACGATTTTCATCGAGCTCCACTTTCCTCCCACTTACCACTGCATCTAGGAATTCCTTCTCAAGGAAAAATGCATGTAGAGCAACAAACACTTTGTTCTCTTGTGGGTGATAGAAGTAATATCCTTTGGTTTCCTTAGGATATCCCACGAAAAGGCATTTATCTGATTTGGGTTCTAGTTTGGTACCTTCCAAACGTTTAACATATGCCCAGCATCCCCAAATCTTCAGGAAAGAGAAACCTGGTTTCCTTCCTGTCCAGTGTCCATTTCTCATATGGAGTCTGTTCAACAGACTTTGACGGAACCTTATTCAAAATAAGTACCGCACTGGTTAATGCGTATCCCCAGAAGGATATTGGTAGCTCAGTCCGACTCATCATCGACCTTACCATGTCTAACAAGGTACGGTTTCTCCGTTCAGACACACCGTTTAATTGCGGTGTTCCAGGAGGAGTCCACTGTGAAAGAATACCATTTTCTTTCCAGTAATCTTGAAACTCATAACTTAAGTATTTGCCACCACGGTCCGACCGCAATGTCTTAATACTCTTTCCTGTTTGTTTTTCTACTTCGTGTCGAAACTCTTTGAATTTCTCAAAAGTTTCCGACTTGTGTCTCATTAGATACACATAACCATAACGAGATGCATTATCCGTAAAGGTTACGAAGTAATGATATCCACCTCTAGCCTGGCTAGACATGGGCCCACATACGTCGCTATTAACGAGGGCTAACAGTCTGTGGCACGTTCACCTTTACCACTAAAAGGTGATTTAGGCATTTTGCCTAAAAGACAAGATTCACAGACATCATATGAATTAAGATCAAATCCGTCGAAGTACCCACTCTTCGAAAGTGTGGATATGCGAGTCTTGTTTATGTGTCCAAGACGACAATGCCACATGTAAGCTTCATCTTTTAGATTACTCTTTTTGAGCCTTTTGTTTGTTATTTTATGTTTAGGAGATTCATTTATATTCAAAATATAAAGGCCATTATTTGCTACAGCAGTGCAAATTTCTGTATCATTTTTATATAAATAACACCCAGTGTTTCTAAATACAAAAGTGTACCCATGCTGGGTTAACAAAGATACAGATATGATATTCCTAGTCAAACTAGGTATATAATAACAGTTCAAAAGTTTAAGCATATGCCCCGAGGGCAATTCCAAAACAAAAGTCCCTACAGCCAAAACAGCAACTGGAGTTCCGTTCCGACTCGTAGATCAACCTCCCCTGAAGTCAGCATCCTGCTATCCTGCAGATCCTGCAAATCAGTACAATATGAGCAGCACAACCAGAATCAAAAATCCAAATTTTAAAACTAGAAGTAGTCATATTTATCTCAATAACAAACATACCAGAGGCTAGTGCCTTGCCTGCCTTGATATCCTCCCTTTGTCCCTTGCCCATTCGGCAGTCACGTTTCTAGTGACCCTTCTTGCCGCAGTTGAGGCAGACATCTTGAGATTTGTCCCTTGGCTTCCCAGAAGCTTTGTCAACTTGCCTTTACCCTTTTTCTTATGTTTCTTCTTCCTCACCCCTCCAGTAGCTTTGGGCCCAGCCTTGGCCTCTGAGAGGTCGATGCAAAGTGCGCCTCGCGCTTGCCCCCTTTTTGGAGTTCTTTTTCAGACTCCTTCAAGATGGATAACAGCTCTCCAAGAGTGTATCCATCAACTTATAGTTGATTATGATTTGTTTCCAAGTATCAGGAAGTGACTGTAAGATCAAATCTATGGTCAGCTCAGCCTCCAAGACTATTCCCATATTGGCCAACTCATCAATATCGGCGATCATTTGAGCCCCGTGGGCCTCAACTGATGCGCCTTCAGTCATTCGGGCGCGGAAGAGTTTCTTCACCAACTCGTACCTTTCCATCCGCTTGTTGGAGCGGTGTGTAGGGGTTGGTGCTCAGAGCGCCAATTCCCGGTTGTATTTTTGTTAAATACTTCTGTAAAACGTTATTATCAGTAATAATATATGCAGTTTCTATAATATAATCTATTCTTTTATATGGTAAAGACGTAATGACCCTAGAATGATTAGTCATGATACAGTTGCAAAAGCGTCGCAACGGACATTGAGTCGTATCATGACGTTGTCATTCTCAGACAGTTCCTGGTCAAGGTTTACACTACTTGGTCAGTATAGTAAACCCGTTGAGACCGGTACATGTCGTATACTGGAATATATGATTCCAATGGTTCTCAATGAACCATAAGTCTTGGAGACTAGTATAGACGTGTAGGTGTTTATAGCGGATAAACACTGAACGACTCACCGAAGATTCTTAATGGATGGTACACCAGCGTCAATAAGAATCTTCTTGGGTTGAGTAGCACTTGTGATTCTTAGACTTGAGATGCCATTGTGGGCACATGAGACATCTTCTACACTTAGACGGCAGTCACGTCACCGATCTATTTAGATCAGACCTCCGCCTGTTCGTTGGGTGTAGATAGATCCTCAGGGTGTCCTATGAGTATCAAGATAGGATCCGTCAGTTCTGTGTACCAGAGCATAGGTAGTCCATATGATTAGCAATCAGATAAAACCATGGGCCCGTGGTAAGTTTAGAAGCTAGTTCTAAACATTCCTTTTGAGATTGCTAATAGAATAGTCGACTGGATAATCCCGATAGAGATTTGACGTTTACATCTATATCTCTGGGATTTATCCGGATACCTATGACGGAGGAATTATACATTTGCCATGACCTCGACCTGTGTGGTTCAGCGAGATTATCCGTGATCGTCATAATCTACGGGTGGATAGATTATGGACACGAAATTTGATTTCGTGACGGAAATACCTGAACCTAGAGAGTCTCCATAATGAAACATACTCGTAGAGCACTAGAGCAACATTAAATAATAATATTGATTATTTATAAAGTCGTTTAAAGGTTAAACGCAAGATACGTGCAAAAGGGACCCGATAGTCATTTACGTAATTATTGTGTATTTACATTTAATACTTGATTAATTTAAATACACATTAATTAATAGTCAAAATGAGATATTTGACTTATTTCCTAAATGAATATATGTTTTTAATATTTAATGTAAATATTATACATATATTTAATATATTTGTATTTGATTAATTAATTAATTATTTAATTGTTAAATGATTAAATTATTAAAATATAAATATTTTACTTTAGGATATATTTAGTAAATGATTTTAGTTGCCATATTTGACTTAAATAAATATCTAATAAAGGTGATAAAAGATATTTATGCAAGTTGTATTAGTAATAATGCAAATGAAATTGAAATTACAATTTGTTGAATTTGGTGTGCAAATTTCGGCCAAGGTGCAAATGTTGTACATATAAATTGTTTTTCATTTTTCATTTCACTAACCTAATACACTTTACAAAAACAAAGTTCCATTGAAGAAAGACAAAGAAAGAAAGTGAAGGAGAAAGAAAAAACTAAAGAAAAGCTTGGATTTTGTAAGTTTCTTAAACTTGCTATTAGAAGGAATTTGTTCCTTATGATCTAGGCTATCTCTCATGAGTTTCTTAAGTTATTCTTTTCTTTATTTCTTGTGGTTTTTGATGATGGAAATTTGTTTAAAAGTGTTGAGCATGTATGATGAACAAAGAGTGTAACTAGTGTAGTTATATGTATTCTTTAAGGTTTATGAAACCATGTTGCTATTCTAGAGTTGTTGACCCACTCTCAAATGACCTAGATTTGATCTTGAGTTGTTTCATTGTGTTGAGACTTGAATTAGTTGAAAGATTGATGATTGAAACATTTGATTTATTGTAAATGGCCTAATTTGCCCAATTGTGGTGGAAATTGAAAAATTAGGGTTTATAAACTATTCAAAATTTGGGGCTTTTGAGATATGTTGAGCATTTGGGTTTGTATATGATGCATGCAAATTTTCATGTTGATTGGATTTCATTTAGATGAGTTTTGAGACA
>SKCR01047384.1:0-41088 GCA_019454045.1 Zanthoxylum bungeanum
TTCGTATCTCCTTCCATTGAACTTCACAATTTCTCCTAGAGGGCAGCTATCCTCAAATGCCATATCATCATAATCCAAGGGTCTTCATGCTCGCCCTTCATCTTTTGGGCAACCGACTCCATTTTTACTTTCATTTTTGGGAGTTCAGCTCAAGAGTTAGCCATCTTGTCTACAGTATACTCAGTCATGTCTTCATCATCATCTAAAGTAGGGGCCCTTCGCCTATCCAAATTGTAGGCTCTCTGTGGCTCCTTTCACCAGTTTTGACTCTTAGCATCTGAGTTGCCATCAAGTTGGCCATAACATTGGCCAGTGGGGGTGTGTAAATTTTCAGGTTAACCCGCAACCTGATCCGATCTGACCCGACTCGACCTGCGTGGATTTCAAAAAAATTAATGATTTTTTCGTTTAACCCGACCCGACCAGAAATTTATGTGTTGGGTCAGGGGCTTGATATTAAAACCTGACTCAGCCCGATACATATAATATTTTTATTATTTTTCTAAAACTTTTATTATTTACTTAAAAATTTTACTATTATTTCATTTATTTATTACTTTCATTGTCTTGATATTTTATATATATGATAATTTCCAGGACTAAAAATAACTAATATTTCTATTTTAAAATAATTAATTCATTAAAAAATATTTATTTTGGCCGACCCGACTGATCGGGTTTCACCTCTCAAATTTCGGGTTCGAGTTTCACGACTTGAATGACCCTACCTGAATGGGTTTCATAAATTTTAAAAAACCCAATCCGGCCCGTGAACAACCCCTATTGGCCAGGTTCTCGACGGCTGTCTTATAATCTTATCCATGTTAGCTTCTAATTGATCTAAGTGGGAACTTTCGTTATTAGCCATTTCTAAGCTTGTTAACTGTCCTTTGACTAATCTGCTATTTTCCCGAACCCAACAAGTCGCTATGATGGCTACATCCAAAAAGGGTTAGCATGATACATGTATGTATGAAATGCATGGAATGCTCAAACATTAGAATATATCATTCCTCCCACACACGTGGTAAGTCTAATATCTTTCCTAAGTTTGGCTTAACTTATGTACCAACAGGGGTACACAAACTCATTATCTCATATTCTAAAAAGTAAACTTTAGCTACCTTGGTTTCTTTTCCAACGTCAAGAGACAAAGGCCGCCATTTACAAACGACTAAGCCCAATATGGGTGATAAGAACCTGCCTAGAACAAAGCCAAGCAAACCCCTCCACGTGCTCTAAGTCTCAATAACCGCGAATCGTGATTTTGTAAGAACAAAATCCTTCCAAGATCAAGTCCAACCTTTAAGGAACTTTGTCCTTAAGAACCTTTCTTTATTTCTTTGGAGAATCTTATCCATACAGCGATACAGCGCCACAATGCTTTCCACACGTTGATAAGCTTTTGTTCCGTAGAACCAAGGAAGAATCCACTCCCTCAAGATGACACAAATCACTTTGTTTTTGTAAAAAAAATATATTCTTAGTTAATTTCCAATTACAATGAATATTGCCTCTTTAAATAGGTGGCTAATCCTAATTATACCCAAATATAATTAAAACCTAGTAAACTAAACCCAATAACACATAAAATACTTTAAAATTTCGTGCATGGGCTTTGTAATATAATTAAAGTTCAGCCCAGCACTTAAACAACACATAACCTTAAAAAAATATAAATATAAAACTGTAGAGATATCTTACGTCCTCATTTTGACCAAGAATAAGTCCGAACTGGACATTGATGTAAGCTACAAAGTTGTAGAGCTACGAGTTCTCTTTCTAATACAACTTGAATCACCGAAATCGGACATCGGACGAGAACTTTATGTCCTAGAATAAGAAGACTGCGTAAATCCCGCCACTACTAATGCATCATTCGGAAATAGAGCCGAAAATAAATCAAGGCAGCCCATGCACGTCCAAAACCCATTTCATTCTTGATTTAGATATAATAAAGCATTCATATAAAGTCTCATGCATGGACCAAACTCCAGAACCCAAGAAATCTTCCAAATCCACCAAAATGGCCCAAATACAACAATCTGACCAAGCCATGCAATCAGCCACAACTTCAAGTTAACTTGGCCTAACAAACAGAGCTCATTCTGGATCACATCAATGGGGATCATGCTATTATTTAGAAATGATGAATCGAAACCTTAGTAATCATGATTATTTGGGATAGGCTTTGAAATATTTAAGAATATCCAAATGGGCCAAAAATAGGTCGTAACTTTCTAGATGAAGGCCATTACAAGTATCGAACTCATATTTTTAGCATATTTGGACCAATTAAATATTCTAGGCCCATCAAGATTTTCATACAATTTGGCATGTTGACATTTCAAAGTATTTAACTAAATTATCATGAAATGCAAACTTATCACAATTAGAGGCCCAACAAGTTTATATTCCATGGTAAAAGGATTAAATGACTTCATATGATTAGGGCCCAAAGCCGAGCATTATAGAAGCTCATTTATATAGGGAAGCAACTATTGGTTTACAAGTGGGTTTAGTCCAAGGTTCAGGCTAAGGCTTTCATTAGCGAAGGTTTTCCATAATTAGGTCTGCCCACCCAAGGGTTCAATTGACTAATGATCATGTCTTTTTTATACCCGATGGTATGTCCAACAAGTTACGGTTATCATCACATAACGATTCATAGCCTTGAGAGAAAGGATTCACGGTATCTAATGTCATCAGGGTTTGAAATTGTATGCAATAGAATGAAGACGTAGTTAACCTCAATCTCACCATGAATACTACAAGGTATTTTTTCGAGGCCGATCCTCTGACCCAGTGGAGTCGCTATCTGTAGAGCGAAGCGGGATTTATCGTTATGCCTATAATATCGGCAACCAAGAAACTGTTAGGCTCGTAACTCATAGAGAGTACGGATGGCCCTCGCGGGATTACCTAGAGAATGATGGAGTCACTACCTATTATGAAACACTGAGAGTGATTTAAGATAGCACTACACCCCCCGCAAAGGCCGACCTTAAATCTGTTTGGGTTCAAAATAGTCATTACTGATGTCAATATAATATTCAGGTTTGAAAGAGGTATAGACATGCCTTGGAATGTAACATCATGCAATAAGCATTAAAGAATACACGGGCACAATCATTAAAAAAATCCAGAAATCATTAGAGTAATAAACAAAATCCAAATTACACAGAATAAGGTACATATAGCCTGGCCGGATATATTTTCTATCATTAATGTCATGTCTGACTTATCTCAAGTTTGGCCGAATATTCTACGTAAATCAGAAAGACAAAAATACACAATCATGCAGAGCAGCAGTAATGACGAAGTAGTAATAACATGGCAATAACAAAGCGAATGCAAAACACAGACAATAGTAATAAAATGATGAAAATGGTAATGACGCAACACGGTCATAAGGATAATAGAGTAATATATGCATATTCTCTCAGCTTGGCTTTGGAGAAGCATGGCTGAATATATTTCAATTTGTCCAGAAATATATTTATGTATTGTGCATGTCAGGCCGGATATTTATGAAGTCCGGCCAGAGATACTGTATAAGATCTGAGAGGTAAAAATACAGAATACGATGGAATAGAGATCAGGGAACCCTCAGGTCATATCTTAGGTGTAGTTCGCTCGAAAAAAACACTCTGAAAATCGGATAGTTACTAGATTACTCGCCGGAAGGAGAAAACTCCAATGAACTCATGAGATTTTTCTCACTGTTTTTCTCTTTGCTGGGATTATTTTTTATTAGCCTCCAAAAATTCTCTCTCTCTCAAGACTTCCTCTGGTTTCAGACCAAGACCACTATGTGAAGAATTTGGGCACGTATTTATAGTGCACGAAATGGGTTTGAAAAAAAATAGGAAATCAAATCACCTCTCTGATTCTAGTGATTTCCAATCTACATTATCAGCTACAGCTCAATCTATGTTTGGCCGGATATTATTTGAGAATGATATTCAGCCAAACATTAATCAAACCATCCAATCAGATCAGAGTGATTGGTCTACGAATCTAGGGATCTGTATATATCCGACCAAACCCAATATATATCCGGCCAACCATTCTAGACTGAGAAAAAGGTTGGTCGAACATAGGTGATGTCCGGTCTAGACTTGGCTGTTTCTTTGGATTCTCTAGAGTTAATTTCCCTTCCAATATTTATCCTTGCAACTTTCCAAACCTTCATGTAGTGCCCCCATAAGAGACTTATTATCGGGCTATGCGTAAAAAATGCAATGTCTACAGATACATCATCAAATATCAAGAGCATCAGTCCACACCCAATGAACAGGCGCATGTATGATCTAAAAAGATCGTTGTGTGACCGTTATCAAAGTGTGGAGGATAACTTATATATCCATTTTGGTGTCTCAAATCGAAGGACCACATATGCTACTCGACTCGAAATAAATCCTATTGATGTTGGTGTCTCATCTATTAGGAATGTTTAGTGAGGAGATTAATCTTGGGAAGGGGATTGATCCTGGGTGGGTTGTGGAGCTTCCCGATGGTTAAGCAATTTGGATGGTTGGGTGGCCCAAATACCCTCGAGTATGGGGATTTCTATATCAGAATCGAGTAATGGAAGGTAGATTTCATTGTGTGAGGTGTGGTTTAAGTTTAATACTGATGCATCTATGGATATCCTTAGAAAAAGGGTCGAAGCTGCGGTGGTGGTTTGGAATCATAAGAGGTTGGTTATGGTTGTCAAGAATTGATGTAGAGGTTTATTCGGATGATGTTGACGTTGCTGAGGTGGAGGTCTTATGTTTTGGTATCTGGCTTGCTTTGGAGATTGATTTGTCTCATCTTTTTATAGAGTTTGACTCGCTTCGTGTTATCTAGCTGGTTCGTAATCAATGAAGTACTCGTACATAGTTGGTTTGGATTATTGATGAGTAGCTATCTCTTCTAATACATCCAAAGCAAGACTTTAAATCTTGTCATATCTCAAGGAAGCTTAATAGAGTAGCAGATACTTTAGCTAAATTTTCAGTTCGTGTTGATGAGAATTGTATCTAGATGGAAGATTTTTCACCCACCCCTTTATTGTGTTTCCTTTAAGTTACCTTCTTGATTTAATGAAAACTTCTAGTTTTTTTTTTCAAAAAAAAAAAAAAAAAAAAACTAATATCACCTAACACATTCAGTCACTAAAACCTCCACAAAGCATCCATAAAAAACATCAACCAAAATACTGGCAACCGACCTGAAGAAAACAACATGAAAAGCCCTCAAAATGGCATTATCAACACTCCATTTAGAAACCAAAGATTCAAACCCAAGAAAATCATGTAAATTCATCGTGCAATTGCTAACAAAACTACTAAAAAAAATGAAACGGTTGTACTACCTTGTTTGAACAAGTTGGTGGATGAATTGTCTCGATCATATAATTGGTGATATAGTCAAGATCGTTCGAACAACGTGGAAGATAGTTCGAATGGGAATTCCAAAAATGTCTTTGTTCAAACAATCCAAATGATAGCTTGAATGAACGCGACCCTTTTTTTTTAATTTTATGCATATTTTTTCTTATTCTATTTTAAGGCATGTTGGCTTTAGGGTGTCCAGGTTAAGTTGTTAGGGTTAGGTTGTCATTATGGTTTCATATAAAAGGGTTCATAAACCCTCCATTATATTTTATCTCTTCATGTTTTCGTTTTCTTCAAGTGGTATAGAGATCAGTCTTACTTGTCTCTTATGGCACAACAAGATCAAATGGACAATCATCTTATTGACGGTGTTCAATGAATGTCGGCTTTAACTGTGGATGCAACTACATAGAACCCTAGAAACAACAAGGGCAGCCGTTCAGGAACAAGAACAAGTTAACCCTCATATTGACGCATTATGATGTCGTAGAGAAGTTAGGAAGGCATTTTATCTGATGCAACAGGGAGCCAGGTCAAAGGTAAGGAGTCAACATTGAGCAGGTACCTCCAGAACCCATCCCTACGAGAGGGCTTCCTGTAAAATATCATAGGGTTTTAAATAGTAATTGAAATATGAGACCACGTGGGACAATAGTGGCCGAGCTCAAGAGAAGTGAGGGTAAAGGTCAGATTATAATATTTGTAGAATTTTTTTTTATGTTTATGGCAGGTTACACATTGAGAGATTTTTGAATTTGATGATTGAAGATAATTTTTTTTTTAATATATATGAATATTCTGAAATTACCTAAAAGCACACTTAACAAACAATTTGTACCCAATAGGAGGTGAATTGGATAATGGACTAATATTCGGAATTATAAATCTTTGCGATTTTTATGCTATTAAGTAAATAATTTTACCAATTTAACTTAATGTGTATTTTTCTTAATAGCAATATATTCCCAAATGTAAGTTGCCAAACCATAATTGTTCGTGTTTATAGACAACCAGAATTAAGGAATGTGTTGATGGTGTTTTCAGGTCCTATTTTATTTAAGGAGCACAGCGGGGGTAAAAAGGGTAATTCCCTTCTTGATCGAGATCATTAATGCCGACCCGACCACATGAGTGTTATAAAGCCAACAGGTAGAGACCGAGCATTTGATGATTGGTGACCGACCACTTTGGCTCGGATGACCGAGCATTATCAGATCGGCAGAAGCATTCTCAGTTCAAAGGACTACCATGACCGACCTCATGAAGACCGACCAGATAGCGAGGCGTTTTCAGGAAGATAAGGCATTCTATTTTCTCGGATAAGATGACAAATTATCCTTCTTTCATAGGGAGAACTGATGAATCAGTGTCTTAATAGGACAAGAAAAGTAAAGGTAGTTTTAAACTAGGAATCCTTATGGAAGAAGGAGATTAATTCGACTAGGAAACCCTTGTAAAAGCAGGAATCTGATTTCTGCACTATTATAAATAGGAGGGTAGAGTATGCTTAAGGGCATGAGAATCAAGAACAGGATCACTACGATCAAGCTTGTAAACATAAGAGATATCAGAGAAGCGTATCTCAGTAATAAAAGTATCATTATGTTTGTGTCTGTGGACGTAGGTTGGACCTGATCCACCGAACCACGTTAAATCTCCTTGTTGATTGGTGCATTTGTGTCTTTTCTGCTAAATTTGCCTTTGGTTCCCACATAACCAAACAAATTCACTATTGAGGGAGGAACTGTCTCGGGAGTAATATTCCCAAATTACCCTGAGACCAAAATCCGCCGTCAACAGTTGGCGCCGTCTGTGGGGAAATTTGCGACAAAAAGAAGTTCACGAAAATGACAATGTCAGAAGACGGAAATCATCAGTCATCAGGGAGTCCAGCTACGAACTGGATGAAAAAGATGGAAGAAAGCATGAAATCCATGATTGATCGACTGGAGAGAATGGAAGGGATGAACAACGAGAGACCGGAAGCCGGAACCAGCCGAAGAAGAGGTGAAAAAGCAGAAGGTAAAAGGATTGCGGATATGAGTGAAGACGATGAACCCAGGAGGAAGGGTCCCTGCGGGATAAAATCCATAGTCGTAGAAAAAGATTCACAAACTGATGACACATGGGAAGAAGAAGAGGGAAGACAATCGCCAAATTCCTCCTATGATAGTCTCCGCGACTCCAGAGAAAAAACAGGGAGTATGGCGAGAATGTGCGGGAAACTTCAAGGCATGAGGAGCACCGCACCCGGGGCAATAGACGCGAAGAGGGGCACAGAAAGCGACATGGCAGCACAAGTAGTGAGATGAAGTCTTGGCTAAAAAAATATATGGCCAAGTGGGGGGTAAACCTCAAGACTAATGCAGGAGATACCCGGGAGAATGAGGAAGAATCTCCCCCCACATAAGAAATAAAGTCGGCAAAGTTACCGAGGCGATTCAACATGCCGACCATGACGCCCTACAAGGGTCATACCGACCCAAAATCCCATATTGAGAGCTTTTTCCTATTAATGGAAGTCCAATGAGTAGTAGGAGATGTCATCTGCAAAGTATTCCCTGACCTTGGATCGGATCCGCCATCCTATGGTACAGAAGTCTGGCCCCTGGGAGCATCGGAAGCTTCACGCAACTTAAAAGGTCGTTCATTCGGCACTTCAAGGGGGCCTGCGTCCCTAAAAAGACAATTGGAGAGTTGAGACTCATGAAGCAAGGAGAGGACGAGCCCCTAAAACTTTCATTGAGAGGTACCACAATATGGTACTCGAAGTCGGAGGATATGAGTCCCTTGAGGCCTTGGAAAGTTTAAAAGGAGCCTTAAGGGTCGGAAAACTGTGGACTCACCTAAGGATCCAGGACACACCAGATTATGCTACCGCTCTGGAAGTAGCCCGAAAGTTCGTCTCGTTAGAAAATGAAGAAAAGATCTCCCGGAGGGGGACAGCTGTCAGAGAGAGGACGACAAGGGCAGAGGCCCCCCACCGGCCAGACAGGGAGTTCAAAAAACTCCTCCCGAGACGCAAGGAATTCAAACCAATGCCTCGGAATGACCAGGAAAGAGGAGTCCCGACCCGAGTAAACCACGTAGTCCGGGAAGAAGCATATATTCCCCTAAGCAAGTCACCATGGCAGATCATCATGGATATAAAAGGAAAAGGCCTCTTGATAGAACCCGACCTCAGGAGATTTCCCCCAGATAAAAGGAATAAGAAATCTTATTGCATACATCATAATCTGAGGGGACATACAGCAGACGAGTGCAAGGATTTACGGGAACAGATGGAAGACCTAGCACGGAATGGGTACTTAAATAATTATATTGACCATGAAACTATGGCAGCCAGACAGAGGGCACGAAGCCAACAGGTGAACATCATCGCCGGGGGAAGACACTGGCCGAGACTCTAACCGGTCAAGAAAAAACTATAGCCGAGCTCGGGGGACGGAGGTGCTGGAAACAAACGGTCCTCGGTACTACGAGGAGGTCGGTCGGTACCAATAATGTTCACCGACGAGGATGCTCGAGGGGTGAGTTTCCCCCATGACGATGCATTAATAATCAAGGCAACAATCGACGGCTGAGAGGTGGACAGAATCTTGGTAGATCCCGGAAGTGCAGTAGACATAATCTCCAAAGAAGCTTTAGAGGGCCTGGGAGTGGAGTATGCAACTCTAACCGACGACGGCACCCCCTATACGGCTTCGGGGGCTCAACGGTCGTCTCATTGGGAAGGACAATTGGCCATGACGATCAGGACTCACCCCAGAACCCGGACGATCATGATAAATTTCACAGTAGTGGACTGCATGAGCAGTTACCAAGTCATTGTCGGCCGGCCTTTCATGATGAAGACAAAGGCCGCGATGTCCTGCTATTACCTAAAGCTGAAATTCCCCACCCGGGAAGGAATCGGAATTGTATGCGGGAGTCAGAAAGTAGCCCGCAGCTGTTTTGCCACTCTCTCACGAAACCCTATGCATTGAAGTAGGAACTAGAAAAAGGCAGGAGAATGAAGAAGGAGAAGAAGCAAGTGGGGACCCGGGTCCTCGGCCAAACAAAGCTGCCCGGCTAAGAGCGATCGAAGAATTGGAAGGGATAGAACTCTTCGGACCTAGGAAGAGCGTAAAGATAGGGGGAAACTTACTGAAACAGGGTCTGCTGAGGTGTCTAAAGGAGTACCCGGACGTCTTCGCATGGGGGCACGATGACATCCCCGGGATTGATCTGAAATTCATCAATCACCGCTTGGCAGTAAACCCGTCACATAAGCTGGTCAAGCAGAAAAGAAGAACCTTCAATCAGGAACGGTGCAGGGCAGTAGCGACCGAGGTGGATAAATTATTGAAAGCTGGTTTCATCAGAGAAGTAAAATTCCCGGAGTGGGTATCAAACATGGTACTGGTGAAGAAGTCAAACGGAAAGTGGAGAATGTGTGGATTTAACAGACCTGAACAAGGCATGCCCGAAATACAGCTTCCCACTGCCAAACATAGATCAACTAGTAG
The DNA here is from genome assembly GCA_019454045.1 of Zanthoxylum bungeanum. Lineage (NCBI taxonomy): Eukaryota > Viridiplantae > Streptophyta > Magnoliopsida > Sapindales > Rutaceae > Zanthoxylum > Zanthoxylum bungeanum. The sequence continues at coordinate 9,893 of SKCR01047384.1, forward strand.
ATACAACAGTCTTTCAGGGACTGCTAAGCTTTATGGATGCCTTCTCAGGATACAATCAGGTCAAGATGCACCCTTCGGACGAGGAAAAAAAAACTTTTGTCACCAACCAAGGGCTCTACTATTACAAAGTAATGCCCTTCGGACTGAAGAATGCAGGGGCAACCTTTCAAAGGCTGGTCAACAAAATTTTCAAACCACTCATTGGCATATCAATGTTGGTATATGTTGACGACATGATAACAATGTCCAGAGAGCCAGAATGCCACGTAACCGACCTGAAGGAAACCTTTGAGTTATTGAGGAAACACAATTTAAAGCTCAACCCGGAGAAATGTGTTTTTGGAATAGCCTCAGGGAAGTTTTTGGGTTACATGGTAAGCTCCCGAGGCATAGAAGCCAATCCACAGAAGATCCAAGCCGTAATGGAATTGAAATCTCCCAGGACGGTAAAAGAAGTGCAAAGTCTAACCGGCAGATTGGCCGCGCTCAACTGATTCATCTCCCGAGCAACATAAAAATGCCACCCTTTCTTCAAAGTCATCAAGAAGGCCAAAAAGGAAATCGACTGGATGCCGAAATGCGAGGAAGCTTTCCTATAGTTAAAACAATACGTAACACAGCCCCCGCTTCTAGCAAAGCCACTCATGGGAGAAACCTTATACTTGTACTTAGCTGTATCAGAGCACGCAGTAAGCTCGGTGCTGGTACGAGAGGTCAATAAGGTCCAAAGGCCAGTATATTATGTCAGCAAAGCTCTGTTAGATGCTGAGACCCGATATCCGGTACATGAACTGGTCGCCCTATCATTGATTACTGCAGCCCAGAAACTATGACCCCACATCCAAACCCATCTTATTGGGGTTTACACACGACCGATTATCCTCTAAGACATATTCTACAAAAACCAGAAGTTTCGGGCAGGCTAATGAAGTGGTCGGTGGAGTTAAGTGAACACGACATTTCTTACCTACCTCCCAATGGCAGTAAAGGGCAGGCTTTGGCAGATTTTACCGCAGAATTCACAGAACCCCAGGTCTTGACTGTGGGGGAAGGTAAATGGAATGTCAGTAGATGGATCTGCCAGCTCACAAGGCAATGAGCTGGAATCATATTGAAAAACGACAAAGGTGAAGAGGTATTGTTCGCCCTGAGGTTCGTCTTCGAGGCCACAAACAATGAGGCAGTGTATGAGGCAATCCTGGCCGGTCTTAGGCTATGCGCGGTGGTAGGAGTCCACGATGTAGTAATAAGAAGTGACTCTCAGCTAGTTGTTCAGCAGTTAAAAGGTGAATTCCAAGCCAGGGAGCCGAGTATGATAGCCTACTTGGCTGAAGTAAAAAGGTTGGTGGGAAGAATGAGGAACGTACACTTTGAGCAAATCAGTCGAGAAGACAACTGCGAGGCAGACTCCTTGGCACGGCTCGCATCTTCGATAAAATCATAGAACCCCAGAATGGTCCCTCTAATCTGCCTCCGAGAAAAGAGCGTGGGAGAACTCGAAGTAAAATTATTGGATAAGGAAGACAAAGCCTCGTGGATACAGCCAATTAAGAAATATTTGGAAACAGGGGAGACACCCGAGGACAAGAAGGAAGCCAGGAAACTAAAATTCAAAAGCACCAAGTTCTCCCTGATTGAAGGAGTGCTCTACCGGATGGGCCACACAGTACCCCTCCTAAGATGTTTAGCGGAAGAAGAGGCCGATTATGTACTCAGGGAAATTCACGCGGGCATTTGTGGGAGTCACGTCGGAGGACAATTAATGGCCTTTAAAGATTTAAGGCAAGGGTTCTATTGGCCAACTATGCATCAGGACGGCAAGAGAGTAGCCCGGAAATGCGAAGGATGCTAGAAGAATGTGATGAGTGGTATTTATATCACTTATTCCCACTCATTTGACCTAATATTTTGTATAGTTTCTTGAGTTTTGTGAAAATTTTGATATGTTTTGTGTTATTTTGTAGATAAATAAAGTTTGGAAAGCATTGGAGGCAATTTGGGGCAAAAACGGACAAAAATACGTCAACAGGGATATTTTGGTCTTAAGCGCGTCGCGACGCCAAGAGTTCCGCGTCGCGACGTCTAAAATGCGCCGAACAGTGCTAACGTGCGCCGGGTCCACAAATCAGAATCTGAGAAAAGTTTGACTTTGCTAAAATGCGCCGTGCCACGTGTCACCATCACAGCCGATCTGCTAACATGCGCCGTGCCACGTGTCACCATCACAACCGATCTGCTAACATGCGCCGTGCCACGTGTCAGCATCCTACGGTGCCAACAGTCATCATCGCCACGTGTCGCCACGTGTCGTGCCACATCATCATCAGCCAATCAGGAAGTGACATGTGTCGTAATTCTATGGTGCCGACAGTCTCTTTCCCACGTGTCACCACGTCGTCGCTATGTCACCGCCACGTCAGCGCCATGTCAGCATCAATTATTGGATATCCTATCCTTATCTGACACGTGGCGGATAAGAATCTCAACAACCAATCAGAAGTCGCCACGTGTCACAATAATTGAAGCCCAACCACTCTGCCACGTGTCACCTTATCATCTTATCCAGAATCTTCAAACTAGCGAACCAGAGCGTGCCACGTCGACAAATCCGGCGTCGCGACGCTGAGGACCTGGAGTCGCGACGCTGGATCCTACCGAGGCCTATAAATTGAGCTCGAGATTTCAGAATTCATTGCACCTTCCTCTCTCTTAAATTCTTTCTAAAGAGAGAGTTTCTCTCTCTAGATTCTTTAGTTATTAGTTTTTTTTTTATTTTTAGTTTTTAGTTTTGTAAATAATTTTAATTACGTTTTGTAATAATAGTAATTTAATTTTTACTTTTTACTTTTTACAGTTTTTACTATTTACCATGAGGAGGTAACTTCTCCAGCTAGGGTGAAAGTAATTCTTTTACTGTTACTATTTAGATTAATCTCCCTTAAAAATAATATATTCACTATTTAAAATATTGACTTAAAAAGGATACCGCCAGATTGGTCAGTTGGTAATTCATTTTAATCTGGTTTAACCTGACTAATAAAGGATACCGCCAGATTGGTCGGTTGGCAATTTAATTTTGGTTCCGCCTTTATGGCTGGTTGGACTTAATTTGACTTAATCAGGTTACCCCCTATATGGCTGGTTGGAGAAAGAATCACAAGTTTATATATTATTTTATGGGAGATATCTAAATTAGTAGTAGTAAAAGTAATTCATTTTACCTTAGCATTTTATTTTATTTTACTTTTCAGTTTTACTTTATGTCTTTTACTTATCAGTATTTTTACTTTAAGTCTTTTACTTTTAAGTTGTTACTAGCCCTAGTTATGTGTTAGTTATCTGGGGTTGTGATGAATTCTAATATCACCGGTTTATAAGGGTTATTTTATAGTTTGGGTAATTTAAAGGTTTACTTATTAAGTCTTAAGCTTAATGCTTCTTGTTGTCTGATCACCAATAAGATTGATGTGGTAAATCTAAAATGAACTAGACATAGGGATTTTAGGTTTCAGCCTTAGACTTAATAGCCCACGATCTTCCTTGAGGATATATAACCCTTTAATAGATTTCCTTACAGGATAGGAATATACCTGTCGGGCGGGGGTAGCCATAATTGGAACTTAAACTTATTGAATTCAGATAATTTGGTTGACATAGACATATGGTTCAATTGGGTTAAACTGGGTATTTGCGTCTGACCATCGACAGAGGATTTTGCATAATTTAGTGTTCCAGGTTAGTAAACTGATTTATTACACAAACATAAAATAACCACTTCATCTTTTAAATGATATTAGAATGATTCACGACCCTAGATCTTTGTGTCTTTTGTTATTTTCCTTAGTATTTTCTTTTGTCTTTTTATTTATTTATTTATTTTGTAAAACCACTTTCAACCAATCAAACAATCATTCTCTTCTCCATTTAATTAGATATTTGTAAATAAATAGATTCAACAATTAATAACAACAGTAGAAATTAAGTCCTCGTGGGATCGATATTTTTATACTACTTGAACGATACGTGCGCTTGCGTTATACGTGTGTGTTTACGCCGGTCAAGTTTGCCAATATTCACCACCAGCCAGCAGAGCAGTTAACCACCCAGTTCGCTCCCATAACGTGTCCAAAACAGTCCTTTATTTCACTGCAGTTCAAGGGCTGTTCGGGGACTGTTTCGGGGCTATTCTGGAGCTGAGATTTTGTCCAAAACATCAGTGAATCCACTGGTGTGGTTCGTCCAAGCAAAGGGAAGAGCAGAAAAAATTTTCAAGTTCGATCCGTGAGCCTAATCGCTTCCGCTGCGCGAGGGAAAGCGTTTCCTACAATTGGCATCAAGAGCGAGGTTGAAAAGTGCTCTTAACCCTTCACTTTTTCATTTAAAGTTTCTGTTTTAATATGTTTATATGAGTTATAAATATGATATGCATGTTTAGATGAGTGGGCACATTGTGATATTCATGTGATGAATGGTTTTGTTATTTCATGTGATGAATGGATTTTGCATTGGTCGTAAATTTTTCTTGCTCTTATTTTTGTAGTTGGTTTTGGTTTTGGGATGTAAGGCCATAAGACCATTGTTTATATTTGTTGTAATTTTAATTTTCAATGCAAAGTTTCAATTCTTTGTAATTTGGAGCACCGAAGTCGCAAAGAGAGCCAACACCACTTTGGAGCGGGATTTGAAGGCCAAGGAATGCCTTGGTGAATCTTTTGTACTAATTAGATTAGTATAGGAAAAATAAGAGCTCGGTCAATGCAAAATAATTTTTATTATGTTATATGTATGTTTATTTTGAATTGTTTGAATAACATGTCATATAGCCTAGGGTGCCCACTCGTGCATTTTACTTGCCATAACATGTCATAGATGCATTATCATTATAGACATAAAATTATGATTTTATGTAATTTAAAATGTTTAAGTTAGAAAATGATATGCATTTAAATCATTAATTAGATTAATGGGAATAAGTGTCTAAAACTTGAATTCTAATATATTGGACTTAATTGGTGCATAATAAATTCCATTGGTATATAGGATGGAAACCCGGATATAAATTCCATAGCCGATTCCGTATGGACGGAAATATGGTCTGCACTCGGGATACAATTCCACGTACCATTGAATTTTATAACGCACTAAGATTTATTAAAATGTTTAATTAAAATTTTGACCATTTAGAATTCCATGTTTTTAGACTTTTAAGTGCCTAGTATTTTAAGGGTTAAAATATTGTAGCTCACTTATACCACTCTAATTAAATTAGTTTAATAGAGTAAAACTGTTAGTAGAGACTAATACAATATTAGTGACACAATTTTAATAGTTAAAATTGATTAGCTCACTTATGACAAACTAGTGTAAGTAACAATTATGATTTAGCCGCCATAAGTTTATTCACACTAGTTAAAATCAAATATTAGATATTTTAGATAGAAACCATAATATTTAAAATAGTGAGTGGGAGAGGGATATACGACAGTACATCCCACGATCTCCGTTGTTAGTCCAAAAATGTGAGATTCAAAAGGCGCCTCGAGACAGCTTTGTTTTCGTCCCCCTACGGATGGTGTCTATTTTAGGTCAATATAAACTTTGGGTTCCGAAAGGATAGAGATTTTAGATGTATCTTGTGAACTGACCTACCCTACGACGGCACTTCACTCGTTAAGTAAAAGAATCCCGAAACGGCGGGTTACACTCACAAAGGAATAATTAACTGTTAATAAAATTCCTTGATCAAATAAAACGGTAGTTGTTTAATGTAAGAATAAGCGTTATTCCCGCATATATTAAAACAGCTGAGATTGTCTCAATCCATCATGCGAGTACTTGACCTACCCTACGACGGCACTTACTTGTGGGATGATGGATCTCCATGGCATAGTAATTCTTTTAGGTTTCTTATTCATTATTCATGGTTCATGCATCATGTTTAATTTTATGCCAAAATTCTTTGTTGATTTTAATATGCGATGAATGAATGTTAAATGCATGTTTATTTTATTTTCAGCCATGGTTTCTCCAATTATTTCCATTCTCTCAAATGATAAGTTGACCGGAGAAAATTATATAAAATGGAAAAGTAACATGAACGCTATCTTGGTCTGTGAAGACCTAAAGTTTATCCTGACGAAGGAACGTCCTCCTGAGCCAGCCAGAAATGATGGCCAAGCTGTGCGCGATACCTATCAGAAATGGGTCGCAGCAAATGAGAAAGCATGCTGCTACTTGCTAGCAGGGATGTCTGAGGTTCTTGCTGCAAAGCATGAACCTATGGCTCTAGCATCACAGATGATGGAGTCATTGCAGGGCATGTTTGGGCAGCCTTCGGAGTGTCAACGCCATGAGGCCATGGTCTCAGCGATGACTGCTAGGATGAAGGAAGGGACATCAGTCCGAGAGCATGTCTTAAGGATGATGCCTTACCTCAATACTGCTGAAACCCATGGAGCTCGTATTGACGAGCGTAGCCAGGTGACCATGATCATGGAAACTCTTCCGAAGAGTTTCTTGCAGTTTAAGAGCAACAATGTTATGAACAAGTTGACTTTTACTTTGACCCAACTGCTAAATGAGCTCACCCATTACGAGTCCATACTGGTGGATCCTCGTAAATCCAGTGCAGAGGCAAATGTTGCCGAATCTTCCAAATCTGCAAAGAAGAAGAAGAAAGGCACTGGAAAGGCTAAAGGTAAGGCCATGAAAAAGAAGAACAAGAAAGGCTCCAAGGATTCCAAGCCCAAGGGAAAATGTTTCCATTGCGACAAGAATGGGCATTGGAAAAGGAATTGTCCTAAATACCTTGCTGAGCTAAAGGAGAAAAAGGAAACATGTAAATATGATTTACTCGTTATTGAATCTCTATTAGTGGAGGATGATAAATCCGCTTGGATTATAGATTCCGGGGCCACTAACCATGTTTGTTCTTCTTTACGGCTACTTGATTCATGGAGGGACCTTGCTGAATGTGATCACACCATGAGGATTTGGACATGGATGTCGTTTCAGCAAGAGCAGTGGGAGTTTCCAGTTTAAATAATTTATATGTGTTAAGACCGTTAACACATAAGTCACTGCTCAACACTGAAATATTTAAGGTTGAAAAACCCAAAAATGAAACGGCAAAAGATTTCTCACGATGACACATATCTATGGCATCTTAGACTTGGTCACATCAACATTGACCGAATAAATAGATTGATAAAGGACGGAGCCTTAAACCAGTTAAAGCTCGGGACTTTACCAGTTTGTGAATCCTGTTTAGAAGGAAAAATGACCAAGAGACCTTTTACTGGAAAAGGTATAAGAGCCATTCAACCACTAGAGTTAATACATTCGGATGTTTGCGGACCGATGAATGTAAAAGCCCGAGGTGGTTATGAATACTTCATCACATTCATTGACGATTATTCAAGATATGGGTATGTCTACCTAATGCATCATAAATCAGATACCTTTGAAAAGTTCAAAGAGTATCGTGCTGAGGTTAAGAACCAATTAGGTAAGACAATCAAAACTCTACGATGGATCGTGGAGGAGAATACCTCGACAGAGACTTCGAGGAATTCTTAGTTGAGCATGGGATAGTATCCCAGCTCACAGCACCTGGAACACCACAACAAAATGGTGTTGCAGAAAGGAGAAATCGAACCCTACTAGACATGATGAGATCTATGTTTAGTTATAGCTCACTACCTAGTTCATTCTGGGGATATGCACTGCAAACCGTAATATATATCCTTAAAGTAGTTCCATCTAAGTCTGTTCCTAAGACTCCCTTAGAGTTGTGGAATGGTCGTAAAGCTAGTTTACAACATTTCCGCATATGGGGGTGTCCAGCACATGTGCTGAAGAATAAGACTACAAAGCTGGAACCACGTTCTCAGGTGTGCCTATTTGTAGGCTACCCGAAGGAAACTAGGGGAGGATTCTTCTACAGTCCCGATGATAACAAAGTATTTGTATTGACAAATGCTAAGTTTCTAGAGGAGGACTACATGAGGGAGTTCAAACCTCGTAGTAAAATGTTACTCGAGGAGTTACTTATTGGTTCGACCAGCGCGCCATCGTCAACAAAAGTTGACAAATACATAGCACCTTCGACATTTGATAGTCAAATACTTCCAAGTCAGAATGATCTACCACCCAGACGTAGTGGGATGGTTGTACGACAATCTGATCGCTACTTAGGGGTTGGAGAGGCACAAGTTGTCACCTCCAGCAATGCTGTAGATGATCCATTGACCTACAGTAGTGCAATGGATGATCCTGACATAGAAGAATGGCTCAAAGCCATGAACCTGGAGATGGAGTCGATGTACTCCAACTCAGTCTGGGAACTTGTAGACCAACTTGATGGAGTGAAGCCCATAGGTTGCAAGTGGATCTACAAGAGGAATAGGGGATCGGATGGGAAGGTACAGACCTTCAAAGCTAGACTAGTGGCCAAGGGTTATTCCCGGAAAGAGGGAGTTGACTATAAGGAAACTTTCTCGCCAATAACTATGCTAAAATCCAACTGCACTCTTCTATCCATAGCCGCATATTATGACTATGAAATCTGGCAAATGGACGTCAAGACTGCATTCTTAAATGGAAATCTTGATGAAAGTATCTATATGATACAACCAGAAGGGTTCACCGCCGAAGGTCAAGAGAAAAAAGTTTGTAAACTGCAAAGGTCCATTTATGAACTCAAGCAGGCATCTCGATCTTGGAATATAAGATTTGATACAACGATCAAGTCTTATAATTTTGAGCAAAATGTTGATGAACATTGTGTATACAAGCGCGTCATTGACGGGAAGGTGGTTTTTCTTGTCTTATACGTTGATGACATCTTACTTATTGGGAATGATGTAAGAATATTATCAGACGTAAAAACCTGGTTAGCTGAGCAATTCCAAATGAAAGATTTGGGAAATGCATGTTATGTTCTTGGGATCCAGATACTTCGAGATCGCAAGAAACGACTGTTATTTATTTCTCAGGCATCCTACATCGACAAGATTCTTGTGCGATTCGAGATGCAGAATTCCAAGAAAGGCAATCTGCTTTATCGGAATGGAATTCATTTGTCAAATGAACAGTCTCCTAAGACACCTCAAGTCGTTGAGGAAATGAGACATATCCCATACGCTTCAGCAGTTGGTAGTCTCATGTATGCCATGTTATGCACGAGACCGAACATATGTTTTGCAGTGGGAGTAGTCAGTAGGTTTCAGTCAAATTCGAGATTGGATCACTGGGTGGCTGTGAAACACATTCTCAAATATCTAAAGAGAACGAGAGATTATATGCTAGTATATTCTGGAGAGGATATGATCCTAAGAGGATATATAGATCCTGATTTTCAGACAGATGTCGATTCCAGGAAATCAACATCTGGATCAGTGTTCACCCTAGGTTGTGGGGCTATTGTTTGGCGTGGTATAAAGCAATCTTGCATTGCCGACTCCACCATGGAGGCTGAATATGTAGCGGCTTGTGAAGCAGCTAAAGAAGCAGTCTGGCTCCGTAAATTCTTGGGATATCTGGAAGTTGTTCCAGATATGGATAATCCACTCACCCTAAATTTTGATAATAGTGGAGCAGTGGCAAACTCCAAAGAGCCAAGAAGCCACAAGAGGGGAAAGCATATAGAGAGGAAATTCAAAAGAACCTGGCTGATCCATTTACAATGACCTTGTCGGCTAAAGTGTTTAAAAGGTCACCTAGATGGTCTAGGTTTACGAGACATGTCCCATTTGCTCTAGTGCAAGTGGGAGATTGTTGGAATGTATGCCCTAGAGCTACATGAGATGTAAACGGTTTCTTTTGCATAGAAATAAAATGATGCATTATTCATTTATCAAATTGTTTGTTTAATTTTCGCATATTATATATTTTCATAAATACCATAGATTACTTATGTACCTTCAGACTTGGTGTATGAGTGTCATGCACCAGAGGATTCAAGTCAGAAGTTAGTAATCTTAAATAGTCCATAGAGAGGAAACAAACCGGGTACTTTGTTTATGGTTTATCTATAGCTGCGGTCCATTCTATTTTTGGATGGCGATCTTAATCCGGATCGTCCATGTAGAGACATGAGAATTGAGGCACCTTATATGATGTGATCATATAGGACTGGACCCAGATAGAAATGACATTCTTATAATATCCGTTAAACAAAGAAAGTCATTTCGATCTACTTGATGGTCATATATGGGTTGATCTTAATCCTGAGTGTACTACGAACTCCTGCATGGCGGGATATGTCCTTTGATTTACAAAGGTGAGGTTGGTGTAGCAATCCCAACCAATAACTACGTACTTTGGGGGCATAGTCTGTTATGTAGCTGGGAACGTTTTACATAGACATGGAATTCACTCCTTCTTGCGAGAAGTAGATGAATATCTCTCTTAAGGGTTGATTCGGTAATTGAACGATTAGAGCGCTCAAGTCTTTCTATTACGAATAGAAAGATTAATATTCATAACAGTTATGAATGAATCGTACATTAGAGAATCAATGGTACTTAAGATATAATAATTAGAGGGGTATAACGGACATTATGACCCGTCTCTAATTATGAGATATTCATGAAGGATCAATTCGTATGCAATGACAATATCGGTGGACACCGACTTGGTTTGGCTTAATATTTCATCTACGGCAACGAGAGTGCAACCTCGGGTTTTTAGTGGAATAACCCGGAGTTAATAATTCGGAATATTTAATTAAGAGCTTAATTAATATTTCGAGATTATTGGAGCTCAGAACCGTAGGACCACTTGGTCCCCGTGTTAGCTCGATTTACTTTAGCGGAGCTAATATAATTGGATGGTCCAATTATATACTCACAAAAGAATAAATATTATTAATATGATTAATAATATTAATTATATCACACTTGAGACTTTATATTAAAAGTTAATATAAAGTATTAATAATTATATGTGACAATTATTAAATTAGAACATTAAATTATATATGATATAATTTAATAAGGCTAAGAATTATTACCAATGTAGGATTCCTTATTGGATAAGAAATAGGATTTGTTTGTTTGGGAAACAAAATCAAATCCTAATTAATCCCCCATTGGCCGAAATTTGGCATTCTAAAAGGAGTAGGATTTGTTTGTTTTGGAAACAAAATCAAATCCAAATACATTACCCCTTGGCCGAATTTTAGGTGTCCTATGGGGAGTAGGATTTGTTTATTTTGGAAGCAAAATCAAACAAGGATTCCTACCCCTACCCTTGGCCGAATTCTACACCTAATGGGAGACTAGTGGTTGATTTGTTTTATGAAACAAATTATCCACAAGTATAAAAGAAAAATTATGTTTTAATTTTTCAGATCCAAGACTTTGAAAACCCTAGCCTCTATCTCCTTCTCCAAGCTCTCAAGAGTTGAGAATTCTTTTGGTGTGTGTGATTATTCTCTACACCGTTTAGAGATTAATTTGTGAGTGTAGCCCACACTACCCTCCGTTAGTGTCGAGACATAGTTCGGAAGACCTCGTGACGTTGAAAAACATCCCCAAATACTTAACACAGTCACGGCAACCAGCCCCTGGAATCCCTGCAATTTACGCAGATACAAGTTCTCAGGGAGCTCCGTTTTGTTTGGTTTTCATTCGGGATTTTGGGAAACACTTTAGGATAATTTTAGGGCTGTGTTAGGATTGATTTTTGGAGAAAAACCAGATCTGAAATTGAGCAGTGAGTGGCGCAAATAAGACCTGAAACTGGGTGCAGTTCGCGCCCATAACGTGTTCAAAACAGTCCGTTATTTCACTGCAGTTCAAGGGCTATTCGGGGACTGTTTCGGGGCTATTCCGGAGCTGAGATTTTGTCCAAAACATCAGTGAATCCAATGGTGTGGTTCGGCCAAGCAAAGGGAAGAGCAGAAAAAAATTTCAAGTTCGATCCGTGAGCCTAATCGCTTCCGCTGCGCGAGGGAAATCGTTTCCTACACCCCTATCCACCATCACAGAGAAGAAGGCCACAGAGTTTTTTGAAGAATAATATTATCTGTAGGTTCAGAATCCCACGTGCCATCGTCACCGACAACGGAAAACAGTTCGATAGCAAGGGATTCAGGAAACTCTGCGAAGACCTCCAGATTGCCTTAAGGTTCGCCTCACCAGCCCACCCCAAGTCAAACGGACAGGTTGAGGCGGCAAACAAAACCATCAAAGCAAATCTTAAAGCTCGGCTCGGATCTTGCAAGAGCTTATGGGTCGAAGAATTGTCTGAAGTACTATGGGCACACCGGACGACCTATAAAGATTCTACAGGGGAGACCCCGTTTTCCTTATCATACGGGTGTGAAGCAGTTATTCCAGCAGAGATCGGGATAACTACCCACAGGGTCCATCATTTTGAGAGCGGAAAGAATGAAGAGCTTATCAGAAGCCACCTCGACCTGATCGAGGAAAAAAGAGAGAAGTCAGTTATGAGGACAGCAGTTTATCAACAAAGGATGGCCCGCTTCTACAACAAAAAAGTTTGAACTCGCGTCTTTCTCCCGGGCGACGTGGTATTAAGAAGAGTCACTTTGAACACTTGAAGGCCGGAAGAAGGCTCGTTAGGAGCCAAGTGGGAAGGGCCCTATAAAATTGCAGAAGTGGTAAGGCCAGGGGTCTACATCTTAGAACATCTGGACGGCACTCGATTAAAGAAACCCTGGAACACCGAGATGTTAAGAAAATACTTTCAGTAGATTCTTTTTTGCAGCAACCCGACAAGGGGTAGGAGCGCAATGTAAAGCCTTTCTCGAAATGTCCCGCAGAGAGCTGTAAGAATGGTAGTATGTCCCCGAATATGAATAAAACTTTCTTTTTCCAAAAATTCCACCCACTCTTCTAATTAAAATTGAAAGCCATATTCAAAATTCTGGGGACATACTCGATACGAAGGGATGATCAGAGGTCGAGGCATCAAACCCATAACATACCGATCACAAAGTGCTACCATAAAAATCTCGGGCATAGACAATCCGACCTAACTCGCTCCACTTTCAAAAGATCGAGACCACATCAAGGGGGAAGAAGTATAAAGAAGCACGAGAACTCTTCGCAGCAGCCGGAGCACAACTACCCCACAACTTATATGTACCAGGGACATTCCGGGATGGTAATCACGGGGAGGGGGTGCCCCCATATGATAACATGTCTGACCAGTTTGGGAGATACAAACGCAAGGAATGCGTTACCATATGTTTTGCCTACCCAATGGATCCAATAGAAGCATAACACGGGGGGGATGATACCCCCCTGGAAATTGCTTACTCCAGTGTTACCAAACATAAGGAGGAAAATGACCTTATTGTTTCAAACACTCTCTGATCCTCACATACCTGATTAATGGATCCAAGAGAAGCATAGCACAGGGAGGGATGATACCCCCGTGGTGATTGCTTACTCCAGTGTTACCGAACATAAGGAGGATAATACCCTTAATGTCTCGAAAACTTTTTGATCCCCATTACATTGATCGTTCGGATCCGTGGGAAGCATAGCACGAGGAGGGACGATACCCCCTTGACGATTGCTTGTTCCAGTGTTACCAAACATAAGAAGTAAAATGCCCTTATTGTTTCAAACACTCTATGATCTTCACCTACCTGATTAATGGATCCAAGGGAAGCATAGCACGGGGAAGGATGATACCCCTGTGGCGATTGCTTACTCCAGTGTTACCGAACATAAGGAGGAGAATACCCTTAATGCCTCGAACACTCTTTGATCCCCATTACCTTGATCATTCAGGATCCGTGGGAAGCATAGCACGATGAGGGACGATACCCCCGTGGCGATTGCTTGCTCCAGTGTTACCAAACATAAGGAGAAATATGCCCTTAATGTCTCGGACACTCTTTGATCCATATTTCTTTGATCATTTGGATCCAAGAGAAGTATAGCACGGGGAGGGATTGTGCCCTCGTAGCTTATGCTTGCTCCAGTGTTGTAAGGAGGAGCCCTCGAACAGTACACAAGCTCCATGGAGACCTGAAGTATTGATGATGTGCCCTTACCATTTTAAAACGCTCTTTGATCCAAATCCTGGTTCGCCGGGACTCTGAATTGAAAGATTCAGGATTGTGTTTTGGAAACCTCGGACATGACGTTGTTTTAAGGAATCTGTGCTGATTGTTTACACTTTAGAGTTTTGTTTTGGGATAAGTACTAAGTCACCCCCGCCTTTTAAATTTTATTTTCAAAGTTTTGTTTTGTTTTTCGCTGGTCTGGCAAGGGGACGCCAGTGCCAGATTCGGTAGGGCTTCAAAAGGTTGATTCACTTCCCTTCTGAATAAAGTCCCAAGGATTAATCGGCTCGGGGCTGGATTCGTTCCGCCGGCTCGGGGATGGATTCATTCCACCGAAACCACTTTGTTAATCGGCTCGGGGATGGATTCGTTCCGCCTAAGCCACTTGGTTAATCGGCTCGGGGCTGGATTCGTTCCCCCGAAGCCACTTGATTAATCAGCTCGGGGCTGGATTCATTCCGCCTAGGCCACTTGGATAATCGGCTCGGGTCTGCTCTTGTACCGCCGAGACCGATGCTTTTTTTCAGCTCGGGGTCGGGTTACGTTTCTCTCAGCTCGGGGTCTGGTTAGGTCCCACCGAGTCGGCTTCTTTGGACTGGGGATGTAACATTCCCCCAGAGCCAAGTGTTTCTCTCAGCTCGGGGTCGGGTTACGTCCCACCGAGTCTGCTTATTTGGACTGGGGATGTAACATTCCCCTAGAGCCAAGTGTTTCTCTCAGCTCGGGGTCGGGTTACGTCCCACCGAGTCGGCTTCTTTGGACTGGGGATGTAACATTCCCCCAGAGCCAAGTGTTTCTCCTAGCTCGGAGTCGGTCATTAAGCGGACGTTTTTAGGAGAGCAACCGGAGCAAGTCATGAAAGATCAAAAAAAGAAAAGTGGAACAAAAATATACAAAATATTCACATAAATAGGGACCTGGAAAAGAGTAATTACAAATAAATAGATAAAGTGTGTTCAGGATTACACGGGGCCCCATCCGGGTTACCCCTTGTCAGTCAGCCCGCATAGGGGCATGTGGTTCTTCCTCAGCAGGTTCAGATGACGGATGGCTCGGCTCAACCTCAGGAGGCGGGATAGCAGCTTCTACATCGACAACCTGGGAGACCCCTACTTCAAAAATCAGAGGAACCGCGGGGAGGTTCTCGTCAGGAGCAGGAACCTCAGGTCGGTCCTCGTGAAGAGCTAGGAGGACCAGGGCGACCGAAATCGGGTCTGGATCCATCACTTCTTCGGGAGAAAGGGGTAAGCATTTCTGAAACTCCTCCTCAGACATTTCCCTTTTACAGAAGCGAATGGCCGCATGGATGGGCCCCATGTCCAGGTCGGGCAGTACCATCGGAATAATTTCAGCACAATCAACAACCCCTTCGAGGTGGATGGAGTCCCTCTCGACCTCCAACTCAAGTTCTCTTCTCCTAAGATCGGCACGGGCCCGTTCCAATTCCTCGTCTTTGGCCCTCAGCTTAGATTCAACACTGAGCACTTCCACCTGCAGGATCTTGTTATCAGCCTGAGCAGCCTCCAAATCCTTCTTCGCGGCATCAGCATTTTTTCTCTCTAAAGAGGCAGCAGCCCGAAGAGCTTTGTTTGTTGTATGAGCCTCAACGGCAGCCAACTCCAGATTTTTTATGTTTTCTTTTTTGCGAAATAGCTCGGCATCCGTTTCAGAGAGTCGGTTCTGAAGCCTCTGGGCTTGGCCGCCCTCGGACAAAAGGCTCAGAAGAAGATCTTTATTCTTGGCCGCAAGATAGGTCGCCTGCCAAAAAGAAACAGAAAATCAGAAATCAAACTAAGTTATAAACTCACGGCGGGAATAAGGGAAGAATAACTACCTTTGCCATCTGAGAACACAACAAGGTAACCACATCCTCGGGAGAGAGATCTTTGTATCTCGGAATTTTGGCCGGAGGGATCGCCTCGGCCAGTTCATTGATTGCCGGCACCAAATGAGAAGTGGCCTCCCGAATGTCCTGACCGAGGTCTTCTACGCCAAGAATCACGGCGCCTTTCTGTTTTTTGGAGGAACCCTCCGGCACTATCTTCTCTTTCCGAACGGGCTGCCTCTTGCTCAGGACCCGTTCCTCCTCCGCCTCCCGGACCAGCTCGGCTTCCTCCGCCCCGAATGGACGCTTCTTTTTCTGGTAGGTTT
This sequence comes from Zanthoxylum bungeanum, assembly GCA_019454045.1. Lineage (NCBI taxonomy): Eukaryota > Viridiplantae > Streptophyta > Magnoliopsida > Sapindales > Rutaceae > Zanthoxylum > Zanthoxylum bungeanum. Next base: position 26,091 of record SKCR01047384.1, read on the forward strand.
TGATGGGCTGGCAGGACGGGTGAAGACTGTTGGAGATGCCCTGGATTGGGGAGATAAGCTTCGGGTAGCTGACGGAGCCGCCTCTTCAGCCACCTTTTTGGCTTCGGTTGCTGGCCGTTTCCGGGAAGACCTGGCTCCAATGTGGCCGATTTTCTTTGTTACACCGACCAGCTGATCCAAGTACTTTGGCCTTTTCGACATACCTACAAAAAAAAAAACAAAGGCGAAAAGGGTGGTCAGTCCAGAATCTGAGCAAAAACCAAAATATCATCATGCTAAGCAAATGAGGAGATAGGTTAGAAGGTTAGTAAAAGCCCACCTATCCACCCCGGGACATTCGGAGGAGAAGTCCGAATCCGGCCCGACTCGAGAAAGGCCGCATCATTAACCAATTTCTTCCAATGATCGGCATAGCGCCGAGCCCAGCGTACCCGCTCCCGGACCTGATGGGAAACCTTGGGAGCGTCCCCCCAACAAGCTGGGAAGAATTAAAGAAGTTAAAATCCTATCATTAAATCAAAAGTAAGAACGCTAGGGGTTAAAATCCTAACCTCCCGCTCTAAAGATATCTGGGACAGAGACCTCCTCTTCATACGATCTCAGAACTCGTCCCCAATCTCCTGTGGCCCAAAACCATAAGTCCTTGAAGTTCTTGTTGGAGTCGGGGAGCTTGCCGACAACGTTTGGCAAATCAGCATAAGTAGAAAGGTAATACCAACCATGGTGCGTTTTTGGGTTGGCCTTCAATCGATATAGCCTCTTCACTTCTTCAAGAGAAGGTTCACCGAGTCCCGCCCGACTCCAAATCACATGAAGCCCGGCCAAAATCCTCCAGTTGTTCAGGCTCAGTTGACAGGGGGAGATCTCCATCTCGTCCAGTATCCAGGCAAAATAACGTTGAAGTGGTAGCCGAAGACCACACTCAAAGAAAGCCGGAAGAAGGGCCATTGAACCCTCATCAGGTTGGCTAGCACGATCCATTGGCCCGGGGACTTCAAGGGCGATATCTATCGGAATGTCATATCGTTGCCGGAGCAGTGCGAGGACATTTTCAGTTATCTTGGAAGGACGGTCCACGTCCAGAGCCGAGGAGTTAAAATCACCGGCTCTGGGTCCTTCCGAGGGATCCTCTGATGATAAGTATCTTGTTCAATTTCAGAAGGGGTGGGGGTAGTGTCGAGGTCCTCTATGCTTGGTGCCCCCGAGTCGGAGGTTTAGCAGGGTTTGCAGAGGAAGACTTGGTGTCAGACATCACTGACATCCGAGAAATAAAAGAAAGATGGGGGAAGTCAGTCTATAGCTAATTTTTGAAGCTAAGCTTGTGAGTTCTAAATGCCCTAACAACATCGATCAAGCCATAAATCTCTCCCTAGCAGCACAAAACCAAAACACAAAAAAAAATTGAAAAGGAACAAAATGGAGCAGGATTCGCAACACATGGAAAGCAAAAGCAAAAAGATCGTTCAAAAGACTTACTTGTTTCTTTTAGAAGGGTTGTAGATTGCTCGGAGCGGTCTGGTCGTTCTGAGGATTCACTGGTCACAGCTAAAAGAGAAGAGTTCTCGTGGATTGGGGAGATCGAAGAGTTTGTGAAAGAAGGCAACAGTGTTTACTCCGTTTTGTTATAGTCTAATCGGTGCACTTGTGGCCGTTGGATTGAACGAAAGTGTCAGATTTACACCACGTGTCTCTTTTAAAATGATCTTTCAGAATTGGATGGACGGCTGAGATTGGACGTCTTTTTAACTGACCATAATGGTCGAATTGTTTTGCTTTTGGCAGGAGCACGACGTATGGTTGACAAGTGCCAGGCTCCCGTCAAACCCCATAAGTGATCCGATGGGCATTTAAGAGGATGTGACAGTTGCGCGTCTCGAGGGGCAAAATTACAGAAAGACAATAAGGGGATTTCACCTCGGTATGAAGAAAGTCAGACCGATCATGATGTAAGTGTGGGCCGACGAAATTTCTCCTTCAGAAGATCGGCTATCAGTTCATCAACCGTACCACTCTTATATAGTTCCCGGCACCAACTTGTAGGACTCGTTGGAACCGAGAACTAGGATACAGATGTTGATGGTGTTTTCAGGTCCTATGTTATTTAAGGAGCAGAGCGGGGGTAAAAAGGGTAATTCCCTTCTTGATCGAGATCATTAATGCCAACCCGACCACATGAGTGTTATAAAGCCAACAGGTAGAGACCGAGCATTTGATGATTGGTGACCGACCACTTTGGCTCGGATGACCGAGCATTATCAGATCGGCAGAAGCATTCTCAGTTCAAAGGACTACCATAACCGACCTCATGAAGACCGACCAGATAGCGAGGCGTGCTCAGGAAGATAAGGCATCATATTTTCTCGGATAAGATGATAAATTATACTACTTTAATAGGGAGAACTGATGAATCAGTGTCTTAATAGGACAAGAAAAGTAAAGGTAGTTTTAAACTATGAATCCTTATGGAAGAAGGAGATTAATTCGACTAGGAAACCCTTGTAAAAGAAGAAATCTGATTTCTGCACTATTATAAATAGGAGGGTAGAGTATGCTTAAGGGCATGAGAATCAAGAACAGGATCACTACTATCAAGCTTGTAAACATAAGAGATATCAGAGAAGCGTATCTCAGTAATAAAAGTATCATTCTGTTTGTGTCCGTGGACGTAGGTTGGACCTGATCCGCCGAACCACGTTAAATCTCCTTGTTGATTGGTGTATTTGTGTCTCTTCTGCTAAATTTGCCTTTGGTTCCCACATAACCAAACAAATTCACTATTGAGGGAGGAACTGTCTCGGGAGTAATATTCCCAAATTACCCTGAGACCAAAATCCGCCGTCAACAGAATGACATATAATTTTGGTACTAGAAAGAAATCTCAAGTTGGGAGCAGTCAGGAACAACCTCCAAAACAACAATAACCACAATATAATCCATATGCAAAACCTATTATTGGAAAGTATTACAAGTGTGGGGAACCAGAGCATAGATCAAATTAGTGTGGGGGAAGATGGTTCAAGGAGACATATTTGGTAGCAAATAACAGAGACGATGGAAGACATAATGAAGATGTAGTTGATGTTTTCGTAAATGATAGGGACATGGTTAATTGTTTTGTCCAAAATATTTCATATATATCGACAAACGAAGAGGACACACTACAACAAAATTGACTTTTAGTGGCGAAAATAAAAGCTAAAATTTCGTCAGGAAAAGTGCGACACAAAAGGTTTTAGTGGCGAAATGAATTTCGCCACTGAAAGTAGACATTAGTGGCGAAAAATTTAGATTTTTAGTGGCGAAAATTGAGACACAAAATATTTAGAACACGTGGCACCGTTGATGGTAAGGTGTGCAACGTGATAATTGATGGTGGTAGCAACGAGAATATTATGCCAAGAGCATTGATTTGTGTGGATAAAGAAAAAAAAATTTGTCCCCATAATAAGTTGGGTGGATAAAGAAAATAGTGGAGATTGGAGTGTCTTAAGGTTTTTCATGTTCCTTTTTTCATTATGCAATATTATAAAAAGAAGGTGATATATGATGTGATGGATATGAATACAATACAAGTCGTTCGTAATTGGGTAGGCATTGGCAGTGTTATGTTGATTCTGTTAACAAGGGGAAGACACATGTGTTTGAATTTTGGAAGAAGGGTAAGAAGGTTCAATTGATGCCTTTTCGAATAGCTCCATGAATCCGTTGGAATCAGTAAATACTAGGTGCAAGGTTGATGTAGATATGTAGAACCATAAAGGGGAGTTTAAGACAGAAATACATCCAGAAATCTCATTTAATGAATATCGTTCGAACGACACAGAAACTCATTTGAACGAGAATTCCAGTGTTGTTTATGTTCGAACGATCTGATTGGTCATTCAAATGAACGCGACTTGTTTTTAATATATAATGATAGTTTATAAACAACAAATGTTATGAAATAAATGATACTAAATTTACATAAAAAAAACTCTATATATGATTTATACATAATCTCATATGACATAACCCAACATTCATCACAACTCTATACATGATGGACCCAAAGTGTCCTAGTGAATGCATTCCGTATCCTCTCCCCAACTTATGTCTCCAGGGTGTCAAAACGGCTCATCGGAAGTTTTATTAAGAGATTACTAATAGAAACGTCGACGTGATTATATCTATTGAGATTTGACATTTATATCTATATCTTTGGAATAATCTAGAGACCTATAACGAAGGGATTATACGTATGCAATGACCTCGACCTGTATGGTTCAGAGAGTTTATCCGTGTTTGTCATAATTTACAGGTGGGTAGATTACGGACACGAAATTGGATTACACGAAATTGGATTTCATGACGGATATCTTAATACTTATATTTAAGATATTTGTATTTAATTATTTGATTATTTATATGCTAAATGATTAAATTAATTAAATGACAAATATCTTATTTCATTATCTTTAATTAACAAATGGCTTTATTTGATTGGAACATTTGTGGATTTCATTAAATTGTTTAATGATCTAATATCACAAATTTTATTAATCTTTTTCATTTATTTTATTGAAACAAATTGAAATACTTTGCTAATATTTTTCTCCTAATTTTCCTAATTATAAAGAAAATATATAAGCCTTTTGTTTTCATTTTTGTTTCATAATTCAAGTTACCAAAGATTTAAAAATAAAAGGGTTGTGAGAAAAGTGAAGAAATAAGAACAAAACCTTGAGCAAAATTGGATTTTGTAAGTTTTTCTCAACTTTCTTTAACAAGGAAATTATTTCTAAGTAACTAGGTTTCAACATATGTTGCTTAGTTTTTCTCTACTTTTTTAAGCATGTAATTGGATGGTTGGAAACTTGTTAGAAAGATGTTAGCATTAATAATCATTAAAGAATGCTTATTATGAGTAATTAAGTATTCTTTTGATTATTTAATAATCAAGTTGTCATTCTAGAGTTGCTAAGCCACTCATTAATACCTAGAATTATTCTTGAGTTGTTTCATGATGGTGAGACTTGTTTGGTGTAGTAAAGATTGAATTAAAATATAGAATTTGGCTAATTTGGTGTTAATTGGTCAATTTGACAATTTTGTGAATCATAACCCTTTTCCAAATTTAGGGCTTTTCACATATGTGTCAATATGATGTATATATGATGTACAATTAATTTGGGGTTATTGGATTTCATCTTGACTTGTTTTGAACAAGATTGGACTAAAATATAAATCCTGGAAACTTTTGGACCCTCTCGGCAATTATGGAAAAATTAGGAAATTTTGTTGCAAATTGTATTTTGATATTTAAAACATGTATAAATCATTTTGGGATTGATTTTGAATCACTTAAATATGTATTTAACAATTTGAGGACCAAAATAAACAAATTGTAAACTTTTAGTGGCTAATCGGTAATTGTGAAGAAATATGATTTCTTGGGTAAAATTTTAAATTCTTAAGTATTGAGTAATTAAAATAAATGAGTTTATTTTAATTGCCTAAGAAAAATTATTGAAATCGGAAAATTTTTATTTTCCACGTTCCGCTGTGTTTACCTGAAATTGCTCATCCAAAACCCCAACAAAAATGGTATCAGAGCGAGTCTGATTCTGGACACATGATATGAATATGCCTTTAAATTCAATGTTTAATCTTGTCTTTACTTTATGCATGCTTGTATTTATTTAATTTGATTAAATAAAATGCGTAACATCTTTAGCGGAAAATCTCTATTTAATAAGATTTAATTAAAAATTATATTTGATGCATGTTTATGGTCCGTCTTGTCAATACGGTTATAAATAAATTTTCTGCGACTATATCTGAGATCTTGCCAAAGCATTGAGGGTATACCCGGTAGAAGTTTATTCATACCGGAATCGCAATCCTGAACATGCCAAAGCTGTCAGTGTTACGCAAGTATCTTGAATTTATCATTGACAAGTTTAACCTTGGTACGCCTCCTTGTGAACGTGCCAAAGATGTCACAACAAGAAACGACCAGGACCAAAACCCCAGGAGTCACTATTCAGTGATCAAAAATGAGTTGTCTACCTAATGAATATACGTAGGCGAGATCGTGCCAAAGTTATGAGCTGAAATATATTTATGGGTTCCACATTTCACTATTATGTTTTAATTTGATTATTACATGTTATTGTATTCTGTTTGGGGATTATAGTTTTACATGAAATAGTGGGAGGGGCATTTATAAATTAAAAATCTATGATCTGTTTAAATGCTTTTGATATTATATGAGACTATTTTATCTGCTAATCATTTTTCGCTATCTATATCATAGATTTGCGATGAAGGCATCTACTGCTAATCATTTTGCTCGTATACTTGATACGAACAAGCTTAAAGGCGCCGGAAACTTTGCAGATTGGGATTTGGATCTAAGGATTGTTCTTGGGTCTGAGAAATTAGAATATGTGTTAGAAGGTCTGTTGCCACTTGTCATATCAGATGATGTAACACAAGTGGAACATGAGACCCTCCAGAGGCGGAGAGATGATGATAGAAGGGTCAAATCATATATTCTATGTTCCTTGGCACCGGAGCTTAAAAGGTAATACTTTGGTTTGCCTGGCACATATACTATGATGATGCGACTGCAGGAGTCCTTTATGATCCAAGAACAGGTCTCGATTGATAAAATTTCAATGGAATTGTTATATTCAAAACTTGAAGAGGGACAGGCTGTGAGCCCTCATGTGTTTCATCTGATTAATCTGATCGAACAGTTGAGGCGCTTTAACTTCCCTCTGAATGAAACTTTGGGATGAAGTATCATACTTGGATCACTCTCGGCATCATATCGCCAATTTGTAATGTATTTCAATATGAATGGAATTAGCTGCTCTTATCAAGAGTTCCATAAGATGCTGCAAACTGTGGAGGAGCATTTGAGGAAGAGAGTTTCGACTCACCCTCATAAACCCACTGCTCTTCCATTCTTCCTCCCAATCTAAACAAAAAGGGAAGAAGAAGAAATGAATGAAAAAAAAGGGTTCGAATCTTCCACCATAGGGTAAGATAGCTAAACCAAAGAGAGTTGTCGAAGATAAATGCCACCACTGTAACATGATCGGCCATTGGAAGAGGAACTATCTTGATTACTTGGTCCAAATCAGAAAGGAAATAGCATCTACTTCAGGTACTATTATTTTTCCCATTATTTATATCTCATTAACTTGTGAAGCAATGTCATCTAGTTGGATTTTAGATTCTGCTTGACCAATTCACATTTGTAATTCGTTGCAGGTGCTGAAGGAAAATATACTGTTAAAATCTGGGGAGATGCAGTTGCGATTCAGGAGTGGCGACTCTCTTGATGCGGTTGCAGTGGGCTTATGCGAGATTCCCCTACCCAGTGGGAGACTTTTGTCAACTGATAGCTTTTTTATGTCGGGATGTGTAGCGAATATTATCACTTTTGTATTAGATACTGAAGGTTATAATGTAAATATTAAGAATCGTCATTTATATTTATATGATAGAAATAATATTCAGATCCTAGTTTGTCCAAATGAGCATGGTCATTACATATTGTATACCTCACAAGATATCTTTAATGCTGGAATAAATAAACGTAAATTATCTGATATAAATAATACTGAATTATGGCATATGAGGTTGGGTCATTAAGCGTGAAACGTCTAACCCAATTGGTTAGGAATGGTTTGATACAGGATCTTACCATTGAACTCTATCCAACTTGTGAATCTTGCATTCCAGGTAAAATGACCAAGGCCCCATTTTCGGGTGTAGGACCCCAAGCCACTGACTTATTGGAACTGATACGTTCTGATGTATGTGGTCTCATGAGTCAAACTGCTCACGGTGGTTTTTCGTACTTCGTTACCTTTATCGATGATTTGTTACGGTACGGTTATGTTTATTTGATGAAACAGAAGTCAGAAACCTTTGAGAAGTTAAAAGAATTTTGAAATGAAGTAGAAAAATAGACTGGGAAATATATTAAATGTCTTCGATCTGATCGAGGCGGTGAATATATGAGTGGTGAGTTCACTGATTATTTAAAGAAGAATGGGATTAGCGATCAATATACTCCTCTGGGTACTCCACGGCATAATGGAGTGTATGAGAGGAGAAATCTGACATTATTAGATATGGTCCGATCGATGTTGAGTTATACAGATTTGCCCTATTACTTATTGGGATATGCTCTTTTAACTGCTCCTCATCTATTGAATAAGATTCATTCCAAGGCTATTCCTACAACTCCATATGAGATATGGACTGATAGGAAACCGAATCTTAATTATGTTAAGATTTGGGGCTGTCCTGCTTATGTCAGGATGGCTCAGCAAAATAAGCTTATGTCTCGATGGTAAAAGTTTAGGTTTGTTGGATATCCTTCTAATACGAAAGGATATTTGTTCTATGATACTGATCATCAAAATGTGTTCGTAGCTCGCTTCATAAAATATCTAGAAATAGAATTTTTTTCTGAAGGCAGTGATCATAGACATGTTGAACTTGATGAAGTACAACCTGAGATCAACGAACCAACGGAGGAACCTGAAGTTCAAATAGATGAAAAACCTTCAACACAAACACTCTGTAGGTCCCAAAGGATATCTAGACCTCTTGAACACTTGTATTTGATACAAGAAAAAAGTCTAGATGTATCTTAATCTAAGAGACTGACCATTACACCTATAGAGAAGCGATGTTGGACATCGACTCCGCGAAGTGGAAAGAGGCCATGATATCAGAGGAATTGTTCCTATCAATAGTAAATGGGTTTACAAAAGGAAGCGCGGGCCTGATGGAAAGGTTGAAACCTTTAAGGCCCGACTAGTAGCTAAAGGTTATACGCAGCGATCTGGTGTCGACTATGATGAAACTTTTTCATCAGTTGCGATGCTAAAGTCTATAAGGATTTTGTTGTCTATTGCTGCTTACCATGATTATGAGATTTGGCAAATGGATGTCAAAACAATTTTTTAAATTTATTTCTTGAAGAAGAAATCTATATGGAACAGCCGGTTAATGGATTTATGGATTATGATTTCCAAAGGATAAGTTTATAATTTATGGAGGAAATGAGCTGTAGGTTAATGGATTTATGGATTATGATTTCCAATCAGAGCACAATGATAGAAAGTCTACATCAGGATTTGTATTTACCCTTAACGGAGGTGCAGTTTGTTGGAAGAGTTCCAAACAGGGGTCAACAGCTGATTACACCACAGAGGCGGAATATATTATCGTTTTTTAAGATGAAAAAGAAGTTGTTTGGATTAAGAAGTTTATCACATAATTGGGAGTTGTCCCAAGTATCGAGAATCCGATTTCATTATACTGTGATAATACTGGTGTCATTACGCAAGCAAAGGAACCGAGGGCGCATCGGAAATCGAAGCATGTGGAATGAAAATACCACATCAATCGAGAAATTATGTCATGAGGTGACATTATCGTGTACAAGGTCCCGAGTGAAGATAATATAGCAGACCCGCTTACCACGGCCATACCTTTGAAGTTATTTGATAAGCATGTGGAGTCGATGGGTATCAGATACAATCGATATTGGCACTAGAGCAAGTTGGAGATTTTGATAGGGCTGGTACTCAGAGCGCCAATTTCTTATGTATTTCCCTGTAAATACTCTTGTAAATATTTTAATAGTGAATAAAATGAACAGTTTCTTTAACATTATCTATTCTTTATATGGTAAAGACGTAAATGACCTTAGATTGATTGGTTATGATATAGTTGCAAAAGCTTCACAATTGTCATTGAGTAGTATCGTAACAGTATCATTCTTTAACTGTTCCTGGTTAAGGTTTACAATTACTTGGTCAGTAAGTAAACCCATTGAGATCAGTACATGTCGTATATTGAAATATTGGATTATGATGGTTTCTCAATAAACCATGAGTCTTAGGAGACTCGTATAGACATGTAGGTATTTATATCGGATAAATATTGAATGACTCACCGAAGATTCTTAATGGATGGACACCAACGTCAATAAGAATCTTCTCGGGTTGAGTGAGCATAATGACTCTTTGAGTTGAGATACCATTATGGATATAGAGTTATCCTCCACACTTTGATGGCAGTTATGTCACTGATCTATTTCGATCAGACCTCCGCATATTCGTTGGGTGTGGATTGATACTCAGGATATATTGTGCGTATCAAGACAGGAACCGTCAGTTCTATGTACAAAGAATAGGTATTCAATATGGAATTAGTAATCTGTTAAATCCATAGGCCTGTGGTACACTGTAGAAATGAGTTCTATGTTGGGTTCTCTAAGATCTAGCCAAGATCAATTAAGCATAAAATCGTGTGAATAATCAACGAAGTTTGCGGAAAAAGTACTCACATTGATCGGCAATGAGGATGTAGGATTTCAAAATTTTTGCTCCTTTGTGTAGTTCTCGAAGCTCCTCCTTTTATTGTATGTTGAGCTTTAAGCTTTGGTGAATGAATTCCAAACTCATTGGAGTAGTTTCCTTATCACCTTTGTTGACCCTTTTGTGTGCTAGCAATGGAGAATTTTTTACAACAAAATTTCCCCTTGTTCTTCTTGTAACTCTCGGCCAAGCCAAGAAATTGGAAGAGAGATAGATGGTCATGCCCAAGTGAGAGAGAAGAGAGTGATGAAAAGTGTGAAGTGTTTTTTTTTTTTTTGATTTTCCAAAAATAAAAAATGTCATATACCAAATCTCAAGTTGGTAAATGTCACACACCTTTTCAAAATAAAATAAGGAAGTGTAAACAACAAGTCATCACCAACTATTAACTTCCATCAAGATAAAGTGATGAGAATGACATGTGATGTGACTTGATGTGGGCCCCACTTTGATTCAAAATCTGAGTGAGCCCACTAACATATTCCGGGCTCGGGTTCGTTAATTCCTAATTAACGAATTTTCCGTTGTGACATAATTAAATCAAATTTAAATAAATAATTATGCCTAGCAAAATTACTATTAAAGTCGCTCGCGAATTAATTCTAAATTAATTCGTTCGCTCGGATTAAAATCCAATTTTAATTCCGTTATGAAATCTAATTTCATTTAATATATCGAATTTATTATTTTAATCGATTAATTCCAAATTAATCGTTCTCTCTCTTTTAATTGAATTTTATCCCAGATAAATTTCGCTGTAATTAATCCTAGATTAATTTTCTCTCTCTTCTAATTAATCTCAAATTAATAATGTTCGAGTCAAATGTCATCGGTGAATCTTCGGGGAGCGACCCATGAGATCTCTGGATATGTTGGCAGTAAATCCGGTTATCGGACTATCCGAATACGTGCGTACCCCGTACCATATTTTTACCGATTTACAAGACATGGTTCGCTTCTAGCAAAGCATCATCCCTACCCAATTCTCCAGAAATATTCTTTTAAGGAATATGTAATCTTTGCCAGGCGTAGTATACATAGTATTGCGTATTACTATCTAGTATCGATATCACATGCTAGGCCTAGGGCTGGAATTGTGTCTGCCCCATACGAAGCATATGTCGGATCTCTAGTAACTAGTCTCTATAATCGGATAATCATGACCAGTCATATTATCCCGATGACTGCAGTACTTAAGAGTACTAGTTCCGTATCATGCGTGATCATCATCTCCATATGACTAGACTGATACTTCCATCTTGACATCACACCCAATACACTATGATTCTCAATATACCCAGAAGAGGCGTACACATAACATGTAAAAGCCCTGGACGACCAAAACCAAAGTATATTGATTGTCACAAGTATTAGCGATGCAAGTCTCAGATTAAGACCAAATACATCTACCCTGATTCAGATTCCCATAGACACATAGTCATACTACCAATGGGTTTCCGAGGGGTCTATTCAGAGCGAAACTGTTTCCGTACCATCGGTAAACAGAACCTCCTATTACACTTGCATGAGTATCCAATACCCAAATATATAAGAACTATGTCGTTACGCTTCCATAACACGCACAAGTGTAATACTAGTTTATTATGTATTATCGATGTCCAGTCTCGATAATACTACGACTAGGGATATTTAATGATTAAACCTTAGTGGATTAATATCGTCTCATATCTTATTAATCTGGTACTAATCATATGGACTTTTATCATTTATGTATCTTGGTAATCCAATTACAAATTATAAAAGAGCAATTTCCTTTGTCACATAGTTAATTTGTACAACAACGCCATGTTCTGTACAAATAGTGATGCTATGGGTCATAATTGTCCAACAATCTCTCACTTGGCCTATAGTCAATCACTCAAGTGTCCTGCACCTGAACTATGTATGAGTCGCTCAAACTTCTACTGAGAAACAGCTTTCATCAGCGAATTTGCAAGGTTATCATCTAATACGATTTATTCGATCATCACATCACCACGATGTATGATCCGACGAATCAGTTGAAACCATTTGAAGTACATACTTGGATCGTTGATGAGACCATTAGTTCTTTAGCATGTGTTGTGGCCTAACTTAGCTGCTAACAGAACTACACCTAATCTAATTAGGATTATATAGATCCAAAAAATGCTTTTTTTTCTGCCTCAATTGCAGCAATGTTCCGCTTTTGTTATTTATTCGGCAACAGTATCTTGCTTGGAAGATTTCCAGCTCATTTTTTCGTTATTCAAACTAAATAGTACCCTGATTGCGACTTACAGTCATTTTTATCGGTTTAGAAACTTACAACGGTGAACCCAGTCACTTCAAGTTCTCATTCTCCATAGCTTAAGAAATCATCCTTAGTTCGTCTAAGATACTTAACGATGTTCTTAACATTGATCCAGTGACCATCACCTGGATTAGCCTGATTGTGACTCCATATGCTCAAAACATATGAGACACCAGGTCGCGTACATTTCAAAATGTACGAGTTCTTGGAGAGGGTCAACAACTTTTAGATCTATCCCAGTAGATCTTTATTCCTAAAATAAAGGTTGCATCTCCCAAGTATTCCATGGAGAATTTTAATGAAATCCAAGCTCTCACCGATTGTATTATGGGAATGTCATTTCCAAGAAATGATATGTCATCATTATATAGGACAATCATTGTCAGTGCGCTCCCACTAACCTTCTTATATAAACAAGAATCTTTACCGTTTTGAATGAAACCATATACCATTATGATCTTATCAAAACGTTAGTTCCAGGAACGCAATGCTTGCTTCAATCAATAAATGGATCGATTTAACTTGCAAACCTTGTTTGCTTGTTTCGGTATGAAAAAACCGTCAGATGTTGTAAACATCCTCCAAAAGGTTTCCGTTAAGGATAACGGTTTTGACGTCCATATTCCATATTTCATAAATGAAATATGCAACATTAGCAAGCATTATCCAAATGGATTTAATCATGGTAATAGATAAAAGGTTTCATCGTAGTCGACAATATGTCGTTGACGATACCTTTTTCTATACAAGCCTAGCTGTGTACATTTGTATGTTGCCATCCATGTTTGTCTTCCTTGAAGACACATATAGTACCAATAGGCACAGTGCCTTCTGGTACATCAACCAGTGTTCAAACTTGGTTGCATAAATGGAATCCATTTCGTATTTCATGACATTTTGCCATAAAAGGAGTCGATACCTTGTATCACTTCCTCATACGTAGATGGTTCGTCTTCCTCAATAAGATTAATATCTACATGAGGTGAGATCAGAAACCCATACCTCCCAGGTTATTTTCTGACTCTCTCTGACCTACGCGGTTCTTGTGTATTCGAAGATTATTGGTATAGTTTCATCCCTGATGAACTATTTGTGTTCCGTTAAGGAATCGCTGCCTAGAACAGTATTACTCTAATTTTCATCGAGTTTTACTTTCCTCCCACTTACCACTGCATATAGGTATTTCTCTTAGGAAAACTGCATGGAGAGCAATAATTACATTGTTCTCTTGTGATTTGTATAAATACTATATTTTGGTTTCCCTAGGATAACCCACAAATTAGGCACTTATCCGATTTGGGTTCTAGTTTGATATCATCCAAACATATGCCCAGCATTCCCAAATCATCAGGAATGAGAAACCCGGTTTCTTTCCTGTTCATATCTAATATGAATTCTGTCTAACAGATTTTCATGGAACCTTATTCAAAATAAGTATTGTACTGTTTAATGTGTATCCTCAGAAGGAAATTGGTAGCTCAGAGCGACTCATCATTAACCTTATCATGTCCAACAAAGTTCGGTTTCTCTATTTAGACACACCATCAAATTGAGGTGTCCCCGGAGGAGTCCATTGTGAAAGAATACCATACTCTTTCTGGTAATCTTGAAACTCATATATTTAAGTATTTTACACTATGGTCCAACCGTAATGTTTTTAATACTTTTACTGGTCTGTTTTCTTACTTCGTGTCGAAACTCTATGAATTACTCAAAAGTTCCTGACTTGTGTTTCATAAGATACACATAACCGTAACACGATGCCACATCCGTAAAGGTTACAAAGTATTCATATCCACTTCTAGCCTAGCTAGATATGGGCCCACTTACGTCACTATGAATGAGGAATAACAGATCAGTGGCACTTGCATTTTTACCAAGTAAAAGGTTTTTTAGGCAATTTTCCTAACAAACTAGATTCGTAGACATCATTTGAATTAGAATCAAATTTGTCCTAGTATCCACTCTTCAAAAGTGTGGATATACGAGTCTTGTTTAATGTGTCCCAGACAACAATGCAACTTTTAAGTCTCAACAGATTAATTCAGTTTGAGCTATTTGTTTGTCATATTATATGTTTGAGATTTGTTTATATTCAAAATATAAATATTGTTATTCACATCTAATGTGTATATCACAATATCATCTTTATAAACAAAACATTTAGTGTTCTAGAATATAAAGGTATTCCCGCAACGGGTTAAACTAGATATAAAGATAATATTTCTAGTCAAACTAGGTACATTATAACAGTCTCCTAATTTAAGTACATGCCCAAAAGGCAGTTCCAAAATTTAGGTTTCTATGACCAAAA
>SKCR01047385.1:0-53024 GCA_019454045.1 Zanthoxylum bungeanum
TTGGTCTCATCCTGAACCATGCTTTAAGGTTCATAGACACGTGGTCTCATCCGGTCGAATATTCATGGGAACTTCTCGAACTATTATTGAAGGACCAACCATATCACCTCCAGCAAACCCACCATTTTGCCATGACCTATGAATATTTTCATCATCTTTACCTGTTGTATAATTATCCCAAAGAGCTTCAACCGACACATAAACTGGAACTGAATGACTTACCATATTACAACTCGACGAAGAACAACCTCTCGATTATTGACCCTCGCTAACAGTAATCTTATCCCAACTCAAATATAGCTCGAACACACTACCTTGTAGAACGACATTTGAGAGTAAATTTAAAAATCATTCCCAATCATTTTGACTACCAATTTCAATAACTAAACTTTGCTGCGAATATGACGAAATTAAACTTTTCATACTGACATTGTACTCCATTTGACTTCTCTATCCGCACATATAATATTTCCACTAATTGCTCATAAGTTGTGCCTACAATAAATAACTCTAAGAAAATATATCATCTCATATATTTATCGCTGCCATTATATAATTTCTCCCAATACCTCTCACTGTAGAAAATTAGAGGTATTTGTTCCATTTTAAACTTAGGAGAATATAAAGAAACTTTGGAAAATAGGTTGCCAAAAAAATAATAAGTTTTTTGTAGTGAGAAAAAATGAAGAATGTCTGGTTTTATAAATATTTTTTCAAACTTCGAAAATCAGAAGAATACTTTGGAAATCTGAATCAATACTTTGGAGATCTAAAGTAATAGTTCGGATATCTGAAGTATTGAATAAAAAAATAAAAAAACTTAGGAGATCCAAAATTTTGACTTCAGATCTCTAAGTTTACACCAACTTAATTCTCCGAAATATACTTCGACGACTGTGATTGGATTTTATTTTTTGATTAATTTTATAAATTTCCCCAATTTATTTATTTTCCAGAGGAATTGGAAGCCATGCATCATCATGTTGTTGGTTATAAATCTTTAATCCAAATCAATGGAAATTAAATTGAATTGATCGAATCAATTTACGTATTCCTGAATAAATAATATTTCATTAAAATTTAAAAATTGGCCCGCAATCAATCCAATTAAATTGAATCATTTCTTAAATCTCATCGATCAATAATTTTTATAACCCTAAGTAACCATCGTAAAAAGAAAGAAAATAAAAATCTCACTCTAATCATTTGGGACAAAATGGCAACATTTAAGTACCTTAAGATAAAGCATTGAAGCAAATTTGATGCTCAAAATAATTTTGATGATTTATCACAAAAGCAAAAAAGCAATTTTGTCATCCTTTCGTGAGAAATGTTAGTTGGTTATTGAGAAAGTGATTTTGTCATAATCTAAACTTTTGGGAGTGATAGAAAAAAAAATAAAAGTTTTGCTTTTAGACACATCTAATCCAACGATGACTAAATAAGATAGCTACCAAGTATGACATTGATTGATTGATGCCCGTAATGAGTTAAAAGAAAATTGGTCGACAGTGAAAGTTGTAACAATAATGAAACACTGGTGATGTGTTGATGGAAAATGAAATTTAATAATATTGGAGAGAGAGTTTTCAATAGTATTTGGTGATAGCATATAGACATAAATACACTTGCAGTTTCAAATCATAATTGAACCGCAATTGAACTGTTGACCAACGAATTGTTGATCTATCGGATTGTAAACCGTAATTGAATTGGACCCATCCGGTTCGGTTAAGGTTGGACTAAAATTCCAACCGCCCAAACTGGGCGGTTGGAGCGATTTGAACCGTAACAGTTACGGTTCCGATTCGAGCCATTTACGGTTCAAACCGTAAACGACTATTACTTTTTTTATTTGATTATTATAATAAATTTCTAATTTATCCTTCCCAACAATTATATTCGGGGGCATTTATACATCATAAAAAAAAAAAAACACTATAAATAACCATTTAACTCATTTTTTCAAAACTAAAAAATCATTTACTCTTCTCACTCTCTCAATTTCTCAAATCTTATATATCCAATCAATTTATTCTCTTATTATCTTAATCTCTTCATTATAAAAAATCAATTGGTTAATGCAGAAGTTAGTTAATGCAGTGAAGTAAAAAATCAAAGTCCTGCTAGTAGAAGTTGGTTAATGCAGAAGTTGATTATACACCAACTGAACAATCTAAGCTTCATGCTGGTATATATTGATTAATGTAACAGAATAAAAAATCAATGTCCACCAATACCACCACTACTAATTCAGAAATTAATATATATCTAATGACAAATTTCGAGTCTCCCCAAAGTGTTTCAGTAGGTAAATAAATTCTTAAACATCAAGGATTGTTTCCAGTATGGGCCGTGATTGCAAGAGAGATATTAGCGACACCAATCTCAACTGTATTTGTAGAGCATAAATTTAATATTGGCAATAATATTCTTGATGACAGAAGATCAAAGTTGAAACCGGAGACGTTAGAAGCTCAAATGTGTCTTGACGATTGGTGTAGGACAGAACATCGTGAACAAGAAAATCAGCCGAGTTTTTTTGAAGATTTATGTGATAACATAGACACAACTAGAACCGAAGGCTCAAGAACTGAACCATCTTCCCCGGATGACGATGAATAAAATGTTAATGAGGTAAATTATTAAAAATAAAATGTAACAGAACTACGTGAGTTTTGATTCCTCTACGCCCCAAAAAGATACGTAAGCAGCTTATGTAAGTGGAAATTCTTTTTTTTCAAAACAATAAATAAATTATCAATGTCTGCTTTTAGTCTTACTCTTTAGTAAATCTTAAATTTTTTTATTATTTTTATAACAATTTAAATTAATTTATTTACTATTTAGTAAATCTTTAATTTTTTATTATTTTTATAATAATTTAATTTATTTAAAAAAATTGATTTCAAACCTAAACCTGAACCGAAACTACATGGTTCAACCGGTTTAAGGTTCGGTTGCATTTCGGCCAAAGCCAAAACCGCAACTGAACCGTTGGTCTACAGTTCAACCAAAATCAAACTGTCAACCGCACTGTTTGGTAACAGTTTTGAACTGTAACCAAACTGTGTGCATGCCTAATAGCATTTGTGAAATTCATATTTTTATTAATTTTTTTTATAAATTAATGAAAATAACGATTTATTTATTAGATAATATTGATTTATCCATTGAAATAAAAAAAATATTTATAATTTTTTAATGAAAATTAAATTTATTCATCCTCTCTTTCCTGAATCAAAATTCTGACTTCGCCATTGATAGGCCCTGCAAAAAAATTTGGATAAAATTTATATGCATGAACTTAAATTATTTTAGGGTTTATGAAATTGATATTTGATGAATGGTGTTTTGTATAGTTTTTTTAGTTGATTGGAAATTGAAAGCTAAGTTTACTCCTTGACGAGAATCGAATCACAAGTACTGAGTTCTTTATTTATTTATTTTATTTATTATTATTTTTCCAAATAATTTATTAGTTTGTGATCGTAATAGAAATGCACTTCAAGCAGTAAGTGATATCTCATTTCGCCCCTAAAAAACTTTTAAGTTTTAATGGGTCAAAATGGAGAAAATTAGTCAAAAGTGGGGATTAAAAAAATAAGAAGAAAACATGAGGACCCTCAAAATGGGCAGCATATGGTACCAAAAGGAAATTGTGGCACTTTAAAAGATTAATCATTAGCTAAGCCAAGCAAATTAATAGTCACTTGAAGAAAAAAACCAACATGGGCCAAATATTTCACGTGACAAATGAATGGGACGGCCCAACTTGGTGGTTGAGGCAGACATCCAATGTTCCCCTCACACGTGACACGACGTCGGACAACAACACGTGTGGTTCCATTGAGAATGTTGACTTTGACTGCCCCACCCACACGTGAGGTAAAATCCGCTTTGTTCCCTTGCCGGGCCCCTGTTGAAGGCCCAGTAGGCCTAATTGGGCCCATTTATATGTCAAAGAACTGTCGTGTAGTGATTGTTGTCACTATTAAGTGGTGCGTTATAGGTTGATTAGCTGCTTCTTTTTTTCAACCATACTTGTGGTGCACAAGTTGTGACTCATAATTTTTAATATGTGAAATAACTATCTATAATTATGAATTATTAAGGATAATAAAGCTGAATAATCAGACATTTGGTTATGTATTATTTGTTTTAATGTTAATTAAGTAATCATGCAATGACAAATGCGCCTAAGCAATAAGAATTTTATGATTGATTAAAAAAATTAATATTAGAACAAGCTTTTCATTCGTTATATCATATTCATAGTATATTAGATAACGACTTTTAATTATTTTTATTGAAGATCATATATAGTTTTAAAGAATTGATAAATCATAAATCTAGAGCATGTTAATATACTTGAATTTTAACAATATTAAGATGGGGTTTTCATTTATCAATTCTTTAAAATTTTATAAGCATATAATTATCTTGATTGCTGAGGTTGAGGTTAGCTATAGTTTTTATTTTTATTATTATTTTTTTCTTTAATTGTTATATGGAAATGGATAACAATAAAGAGATAACTGAATAAAATTGACAAAAACTGATACTATTGAGATAAAGATAGCAATATGGGTCATGATAAGATTATAAAAAATGAATACGACGTGGATTTTGTTAAAAAACAATCAACGAATGATAAGATATATTATTGAAACAAAACTTACGCATAAAACAGAAAGACTTATAACGCAAGTAAATAAAAATATCAACAAAACAAATCGAAATTGAATCTTACAATATATAAAATTAAATCAATCAATAAATTGACTTGTATAGATTGAGGCTAGCACACAAGCTATGTCATATAGCATAAATTCGCCTCTACTCTTATGCTTGTAGTTCGTTGGACGTCTGCCACCAGAATTCAACAATCTGCAAGTCGAAATTCTGCAGTGAATATTCGACCCCTGACAAATTTACTTGATGTTTTGTTTTCTAGGATGAGAAGGATTTTTGGTATTTCTATATCTCTATAGAACTCTGCATCATTGTTCTATATAAGAGACCAATATGGAAAAAAGGAAATCTGTTGATGATCAAGTGTTGCAAACGTTAGTTTATCAGAACAGTTGTGTTAATCAGACACAACCTTCTGATTTAAACTTAATAAAAAAAACGTTTTAAGCAAGACAATTAATGAATCCCAAGAGCCCCAAGGCCCGATGCCCATTTTTGATTTAAAAATATATATTAAATATATTAATTAAATCTAATACTAAGCTAACCAACCACACTATCCAAACCCAAGCCAAGCCTTGTTTTTTCCAATTTAATATAAGTGTCTAGAGAATAATTATAAACACTTTCATTTCCCATTTGATTTTTAGATGTGAGACTACTCCTTCTATTTGCTATACAAACTCTTACAGATTTTTCATGTTCGGTTTAACAAAAATTGACACGATTAATATTGTATTATGTCGTGTCTATGTCGTGTCAATATGTTTATTAATGGTTTCATATCAATGTTTCATCACTTTAATATATTTATCCATTTATAACACAAATAATATATGTGTAATCGTGTCAACACGATATGATTACCCGTTTACGACATAATAACTCATTTATCCGTTTGTGACACAAATAATATTTCTGTAATCGTGACACGATTACCTGTTTGTGACCTATTTACTAACAATTATTTATTTACGGTCCGTTTTTAAACTTGTCAATTTATCATATCATGTTTATATGTTTATTAATCATATCGTATTTATATTTGATAAATTTGAAATGATTATTGAATGTGATGTATCTAAATTTCTATAAATTTGATATGACATGAGCACGATGGCTACACAAATTGCCACATCTATATTATGGGTTATGTAGTTCAGGGAAATATGATTATGCATACGATGATGGTAAAAAGAAACAAAATTTTTTTTTTCGAATTTTTACAATGTATATCTAAACATATGCATATCAGAAGGAAATTTATTGAGAGTTTAAATATATACACTTAGAGAACAACCTAGAAAATCTGCTTAGCATTTTGGTCAGAAATCTGTTTTCACTCTAATATTTCAATATTAGGATTAAATTGAGGCCTAACGGGGGCTTAGCAAACTAATGCCCACAACTTGTTGGACCAAATACAGTCCAATCCAACCTAGTCCCAATGCATGGGCTGGCCCAGAAAGTTTAGCAGAGACAGTGAAGCTGATAAAATGGGACTGAAAATAAATTAAGCAAAGGTCTGTTCTTCAACAAAACAAACTGAAATAGATGATTTTGCAGCCCATTGAAGGTTTGAAACAAAAAACAAAATTTATCCTTACTACAAATATGTCATTTCATACATATGAGAACATTTAATTCCAAGTTATCAGGAGTGGACTCTATTCATCTGAACTTTCTGAACAATTCACATGATCTATAGAATCTTTAACTTCTCGAAGCTCTGCAGTTTACTACAGAAACTGTTCATTGGCAGTCCTTTTCATTTAGGAATATGTTAATTTAATGGTCCGAGTAGAGCAAAAGGTGTTGATATATCAAACGAGGTAGGGGAAGACCTAATTTGACATAAATATTGATAGAGTTTAATGAAATAATAATTTCAAATCGAGCATAATGGCTTCAAAATATCCATATAACCGACCTCACTAAATGAAAAAAACTTGAGTTTGGTTTGGATTATAGGATGCAAGTGCATAGCATAGAACTCAATGAGATGTATATCACATTACTAGACATAATTAAGGGAAAGCTTTACTTCCTTTTCCTCTAATACATTTGCATGGGATACATACTGAGGTTTTTGTTTTTGTAAATCTACCACCACAGTGATGGTAATTGGTAAATCATTATATGATTGATACAACTTAAAGTGAAAACTTGTTATTATTGTTATCCACCACATCCACAGGACACACTCAACACTCAACACTCAACACATAATCTATAATCTATAATTTGTTTTTTGATTTATTTTAGTTTAAAATTTATTTTCTAGACAAGTTTATGTCTTAAGGGTGTGTTTGACCCATTAAATTATGATGCATCAAGCGCATTGTATAACATTAATTAATACAATACATCGTTTAGTGATATTGCTTTCTATCCCGTATTGTATTATTAATGATGTCCATACTGTATTAACGAATAATGAGGGGTGTGAGATTATGGCGCATTAAATTAAAAAA
Organism: Zanthoxylum bungeanum; assembly: GCA_019454045.1. NCBI lineage: Eukaryota > Viridiplantae > Streptophyta > Magnoliopsida > Sapindales > Rutaceae > Zanthoxylum > Zanthoxylum bungeanum. Next base: position 7,170 of record SKCR01047385.1, read on the forward strand.
TAAAATAAAATTTCTTATTTAATCATTGATGAGTGGTAAAACTATCACTATTTCCCACTCATTTAACTTAATATTTTGTATAGTTTCTTGAGTTTTGTGAATATTTTGATGTGTTTTGTGTTATTTTGTAGATAAATAAAGTTTCAAGACATTCTGGAGGTGATTTGGAGCAAAACTGTGAAATTTGACAAAAAGGGTATTTTGGTAATTTTGGACATCCCGACACCAAAATAAAGTTTCAGGACATTCTGGAGGTGATTTGGAGCAAAACTGTGAAATTTGGCAAAAAGGGTATTTGGTAATTTTGGGGGTCCCGACACCGAGGGTATTTTGGTAATTGCACCGCATGCCACGTGTCAAAAATTCAACGAGCCATTTTTTTTTTAGCTACCATGCACGTGTCGAAAATTCAGCGATCAAAAAAAAAAAAATAATAATAATAAAAAAATAAAAATCAGAAAAATAATAATAAAAAATTAGATTTTTTTGCCTATAAATAGATTTTGAATTTCTTAGTTTCAATGTACCTCTTCCTCTGAAATCCTTATAAATAAAAGAGAGTTCTTCTTATTTTCTTCTTATATTCAGTTTTATTTACGCTTTGTAGTAGTAATTCTATTCATCTATGAGGTGGTAACTTCTCTATGCTGAGGTAATAAGATAATACTTTTACTTTTGCTATTTAGATTAATCTCCCTTAAAATATAATATATAAACTATTTAAAACCTGACTTAATAAAGGATACCGCCATTCTGGACGGTTGGTTATTCAATTTAATCTGGTTAAACCTGACTTAATGAGGATACCGCCATACTGGACGGTTGGCTTAATTTTTGTTCCGCCTTTATGGCTGGTTTATTTTAATTTGACTTAATGAGGGATACCGCCATACTGGACGGTTGGTTTAAAATATCACAAGGATATATATTATATTATGGGAGATATCTAAATAGTAAATAGTCGAAGTTAATTCCTTTTACCTTAGCATTTTATTTATTTTTCCGCATTACTTTTTAGTAATTTTTATGTCTTTTTACTTGTCCTAACTATGTATTATAACTAAGTTAGTTTTCTAGGTGTGATGAAATCTAATATCACCGGTTTATAAGAGGTTATTTTATAATTTGAGTAATTTAGAGGTTTACTTATTAAGTCTTAAATGCTTCTTGTTGTTTGATCACCAATAAGATTAATGTGGTAAATCTAAAATGAACTAGACATAAGGATTTTAGGTTTCAACCTTTGACTAATAGCCCACGATCTTCCTTGAGGATAGATAACCCTTTAATAGATTTCCTTACATGATAGACATATACCTGTTGGGCGGGGATAGCCATAATTAGAACTTAAACTTAATGAATCCAGATAATTTGGTTGACATAGACATATGGTTCAATTGGATTAAACTGGGTATTTGTGTCTGACCATCGACATATGCTTTCACATAAATTCATGTTCCAGGTTAGTAAACTGATTATTACACAAATTAAACTAATCACTTCATCTTTTAAAAGATATTAGAATGATTCACAACCCTAGATCTTTGAGTCTTTTATTTCCTTAGTATTTTCTTTGTCTTTTTATTTTTTTTTTTTATTTAGCAAATCTACAAATCAAATCATTCAAGCAATCAATTCCCTTCTCCCTCAATTAGATATTGTAAATAAATAGTATCAACAATTAATAACAACAATAGGAATTAAGTCATCGTGGGATCAATATTTTTATACTACTTGAACGATACGTGCGCTTGCATTATACGTTTGTGTTTACGCCGGTCAAGTTTTTGGCGCCGTTGCCGGGGATTTATTTTTCTTGAGTTATTAATTTTGAAGCTATCTAATTTACTTGTATCTAATTTTCTTTGTTTTTATTATCTGTACTTTTATTTCTTCTTTTGTTTTCAGGTGATTAAAAAATGGAACATTTTGAAAGATCAGTTGAATGAAATGCTAAAAGATTGGTTCAAGAAACGAGAAGCTCAATTTGATGTACAAATTCAGAGTCAAGCATCGTCTATACAGAGGATGACAGATCAAGTTAGACAACTAACAGACAACCTGAATCACATATCTCACCGAGCAAATTCAAATAATACTGAAGAAGCCTTCGAATATTCTGAGATTCATCATGACATCATACCAGAGGACGAGGCTGAGCAGTATCAAGAATCAGAGGTATCAGTTCAGGAACCTGCACCAACAAAGTCTCAATTTGATTTTTATTATTCTGACTCTGACGAGGATGAAGAAGCTGAGTTTCTTGTACTAACTGCACCAACAAGGAAGGATGAAACTTTCCATCCTCAGAATGCAAATCTTGGAGAATGCTTTGCACTAATGTTTGAAGACGATCTACCTAAGCCAATCAGTTCACTCAGATCAGAGGATGAAGACCTAAAATCTGACATTTCTTTACATTCTCACATTGATATTTCAGGAGCATGTATTTCACAGATGACAGATGAAGAACTGAATACTGAGATCCTAAAATTCATCTGTGAAGAAAAGGTGGAGCAAGAAGCAGAGCAAATAGAGGAGCAATTGTCAGACAAAATTAAAGATACAGTGAATTCAGGAAAACATCACTGTTTTGGGGGGAGTACAATTTAGGATATATACTCAGAAACTTGACAGAATAGAAATTCCATTCCAAGTCAAGCACCATACAAGACCTCCTGATTTTCTTTCTTTCTTTTCAGGAATCACTGGAGCAACAAATATTAAAAAGGTGGCACAAGCACTGAATGAGACAAAATTCTTTTTACCACCTTACTGTTGGAAGAGACCCTTCAAAAGCAACGCACATGGGAATGTCTTTAATAGGACATCCAAAACGACGCTGAAAACCACCTTGACAGATGGATTTCAGTCACGTCTGGCTGAAGACGAAAAATTTAGCGCTAGCAGGGAGGCAACCCATGCAATTTATTATAATTTCTATATTTTTGTGTATACATGTTGTAGAGTTTTGTGTGTTATTTTTGTAGGAAAAGCTCAACCAAAGCATAAGACAGAAGGAATGGTGTTTGGCAAAGATAAAAGATAATTCATTAGTGATGGATGAGTAAGGAATGAATTCTTGAGACGCATCCTAATGAATTTATACTAAGCAAATGGCGTATTGCGTACACAATTCTGTTGCCTTAATTATTGCTTTGATTTGCTTTTCTTTTGTTATTTTCTTTATTTTCACCGACAAGATTTAAATTTTTTTAACTTTTCACGATTTATTTTAACGCTCATCTAATAATTATCATCTGGCAGGTACTAGTGCTATTATTACTCACCATTTTCAGGTTCTATAAATTCAATTCATCATTGCACTTTTGAAGGCATCCAGAGTTGAGAAAGAAATACATAAAAAATGGAAGCCACTTCAAGAAGACGAGACGATTGAAAACATCTGTGTGTTTTGTCGGTAGTAGTGTTGGTACTAAACCACAATACATAGAAGCAGCACAAGAATTGGGTCGAGTCTTAGCTGCAAGGAATATGCACTTAATATATGGCGGAGGCAATCTTGGACTAATGGGGATCGTTTCAAAGGCCGTACAGGAAAGAGGCAGTCACATTTTGGGAATCATCCCAAAACCCTTGGCAGAGGCAAATCTTATTGGATCATCAAACGGAGAGGAACTGATCGTGCCAGGTATGTCTGAACGATTGGTGGAAATGATTAACCGTGCTGATGCTTTTATTGCTTTGCCAGGTGGCTTGGGCACATTGGAGGAAATTTTTATAGTACTATCTTGGGCGAACCTGAACATACACCAGAAACCGCTTGGACTGCTCAACGTTGATGGATTTTATGATTTTCTTTGTGTGCTTCTTGATGATACCCGGAGAAATGGGTTCGTGTCAAAACCTATGAAAGAACTCCTTTTTACTGCCAGGTCTGCTCCGGATCTAATAGACCAACTCATAGCCTATGAACCACAAGTTGACCCTATCATTTCAAAGATAAATTGGTCCGAGGACGATCGTGGTAAGAGGCGTCGTGTTAATCTGGATCTTAACCTTTAATTTCCTGTAGAATTTCAGCTAACCAGGTATTATCTTCTAAACTCTTCTTCTATAGTATCTTGTTTATAGTTTGTGTTATTTTTAGTCCAAAATTTTTCAAAAATTACAAAAATATTTTACATTTTTTTTTATCAAAGGCATAGTTAAAGCTAGGTGATGGTTTGGTGTCTTCCTTCACTCACTACCTTTCTATAAGGAAAAGCTGTGAAGGCACCTAGATAATCATTCACCCGTAGCTTGTTGTGATAGACTAGTTTGGAGGACTCGTTGTTTATTCCTGACACCAAGCGATAAGAGCCTAAGGGGTTTGGGTATTTAAGTGAGCCTCGCTCCAGCCTCCCTCTGGGGAATCTACAACGGGAAGTCCATTCGACAGTTAGTCACACACCATAAACTCGTTGGCACGTACCATAAGGTATAAAAAAGGTGCGTTCACTTGGTCGCTTGAACCCTTGAGTGGGGAGTCCTAGTTGTGAACAATCCTTCGTCAACGTGAGCCTTTGATTAAACTTCTAAAACCACATGTAAATTATAGTTATATGACCAATAGAAATGTTTTGTTGTTATGTTTACTAAAAAGGTGAAATTGGTAAGAAATAGCTGTGTAAGGAATTCTCACTCCTGAGACGTATTTCAAACCTATATTTCGAAACAAGTTAATTTTTGTTTATTCACTTTTGAATTATTTAATCTGTAAATTCTCCATAAAACTGACTAAAATGGATCTTCATATACTTAGTTGGCAGATATTATCAACATGCATAGTAACATATGGACACAGGATAAAATTGAAAAGATTGTAATATTCAGTGCTATAGTTTAATTGGAGAAGCATCTCAAAAAAGTGATGGAATAAAAAAAAAATACATATGAGATCTGAGTTATTAGTCTGTAAGGGTATTTTAACACCTAGTGCCCTAAAACCAACTGGTTTGGGAGTCACTGGCCTAACACTCGCTACATGGATAAAAAAGATGATAAAATATATATATATATACATATATATCTGAAGTCTGAGTAATTAAGTCCTTAGGGGTGTCTTAACACCTGATGCCCTAAAGCCAACTGGTTTGGGAGTCACCGACCTAAAGCTCGCTACATAGATGGAAGATATTGTATATAAATAAAAATAGAGAAAAAATCAAAGAAAAAAATCAGAAAAATCAGAAAATTTATTCCATTACTACAAAAAGATGTGAATTCTGATAAAACTTTAGGACAAAAATATTACTCTCTTATCAACTGCACTTATGACCGTTGTGGGCAAAAATGAGTTGTTTAATATTTTGTTGGCTGTGTATATGAAGAAATGGTAAAAATAATAGGAGAATTTACTTATTCAGTAATTTAGAATGAAACAAAACAACTAGTAAACTTGGAGTAGAAGTTTCATCTAATTAGTCACTAACTTCTTTATTCTTTTTTCTCTTGTCTTTTTGCTTTTGTGTGCATTAGTTTCACTTCATTTTTACTTTTATAAAAATGCTTTTGTGGGTATCATTGCTGTAAACCCTCACGAGACTACAACTCGTCCACTAGGGACACCTAGGGGTTTAAAAGCTTGTTGCATATGCTAAATGCAATCGTGATCCCTACGAAAGTGGCTTAGTTAAATTATTATGTTATTTTATTTTGCTCGAGGACTAGCAAAATGTAAGTTTTGGGGGTGTGATGAGTGGTAAAACTATCACTATTTCCCACTCATTTAACTTAATATTTTGTATAGTTTCTTGAGTTTTGTGAATATTTGATGTTTTGTTTGTGTTATTTTGTAGATAAATAAAGTTTCAGGACATTCTGGAGGTGATTGGAGCAAAACTGTGAAATTTGGTGAAAATTTGGCAAAAAGGGTATTTTGGTAATTTTGGACATCCCGACACCAAAATAAAGTTTCAGGACATTCTGGAGGTGATTTGGAGCAAAACTGTGAAATTTGGCAAAAATGGTATTTTGGTAATTTTGGGCGTCCCGACACCGAGGGTATTTTGGTAATTGCACCGCATGCCACGTGTCAAAAATTCAACGAGCCATTTTTTTTTAGCCACCATGCCACGTGTCGAAAATTCAGCGATCCAAAAAAAAAAAAAAATAATAAAAAAAAATAAAAATCAGAAAAATAATAATAAAAAATTAGATTTTTTTTCCTATAAATAGATTTTGAATTTCTTAGTTTCAATGTACCTCTTCCTCTGAAATCCTTATAAATAAAAGAGAGTTCTTCTTATTTTCTTCTTATATTCAGTTTTATTTACGCTTTGTAGTAGTAATTCTATTCATCTATGATGGGGTAACTTCTCTATGCTGAGGTAATAAGGTAATACTTTTACTTTTGCTATTTAGATTAATCTCCCTAAAATATAATATATAAACTATTTAAAACCTGACTTAATAAAGGATACCGCCATTCTGGACGGTTGGTTATTCAATTTAATCTGGTTAAACCTGACTTAATGAGGATACCGCCATACTGGACGGTTGGCTTAATTTTTGTTCCGCCTTTATGGCTGGTTTATTTTAATTTGACTTAATGAGGATACCGCCATACTGGACGGTTGGTTTAAAATATCACAAGGATATATATTATATTATGGGAGATATCTAAATAGTAAATAGTAGAAGTTAATTCCTTTTACCTTAGCATTTTATTTATTTTTCCGCATTTACTTTTTAGTAATTTTTATGTCTTTTTACTTGTCCTAACTATGTATTATAACTAAGTTAGTTTTCTAGGTTGTGATGAAATCTAATATCACCGGTTTATAAGAGGTTATTTTATAATTTGAGTAATTTAGAGGTTTACTTATTAAGTCTTAAATGCTTCTTGTTGTTTGATCACCAATAAGATTAATGTGGTAAATCTAAAATGAACTAGACATAGGGATTTAGGTTTCAACCTTTGATAATAGCCCACGATCTTCCTTGAGGATAGATAACCTTTAATAGATTTCCTTACAGGATAGACATATACCTGTTGGGCGGGGGTAGCCATAATTAGAACTTAAACTTAATGAATCCAGATAATTTGGTTGACATAGACATATGGTTCAATGGATTAAACTGGGTATTTGTGTCTGACCATCGACATATGCTTTCACATAAATTCATGTTCCAAGTTAGTAAACTAATTTATTACACAAACTTAAACTAATCACTTCATCTTTTAAAAGATATTAGAATGATTCACAACCCTAGATCTTTGAGTCTTTTATTTTCATTAGTATTTTCTTTTGTCTTTTTATCTTTTTATTTATTTAGCAAATCTACAAATCAAATCATTCAAGCAATCAATTCATTTCTCCCTCAATTAGATATTTGTAAATAAATAGTATCAACAATTAATAACAACAGTAGGAATTAAGTCCTCGTGGGATCGATATTTTTATACTACTTGAACGATACGTGCGCTTGCGTTATACGTGTGTGTTTACGGTGATGTGAGTAGTTGGAAGCTTTAATTGCTTTTTTCCCTCCAAATTTGCTTTAAATTTTTGGAAAAGGAGATATACCAAATTTTACCTTTGACTTTTAATAAGTGTAATTGGTTTTAGAAATCAAATATACCAAAAACCAAAAGTCTTTATTCTTTCCTCCTTTGGCGAACTTCACAAGGCTTTTAGGGAAAATTTTTGTTGCAATTTTTCCAAAGCTAGCACTTGAAGAATCATTAAAGGTGATATGGAAACCATTCCCAAGAGCTTGGAATCCATCTCAAAGCTTGGAGCTTGGACATCAACATTGAAAGAGAAGATCTTGGAGCACTTCTCAACGGAAAGTTTTGTTTATCAACACACCCCTCTTCCGATCTTTGTAAGTATGTTTCCGCCATTCTTACTTTGAGTATTCACATGTTTCATGCTTAATATGATCTTGGGATGACTTTAGAAACCAACAATGGTATCAGAGCCTTATTGAGCATGAAATTGAATTAGGGTTCTTAATCTTGATTTGAGTATTTTTGATTTGAGCATGTTTGATCAAATTGTTTGTTTAAGTATGCTTGTATATTGATAACTTAGAGTTATATATGATCAATTTAATGAAAAATTAATTAGATTAATTTTCCCCAATCATGAAGGCTTGGCCGAATGTAATGATAAACCCTAGGTCATGGTGATTTGTTTTTTTTAAATCATTGGATGAGTTTAAAGACATGATATATATATTGATTTGTGATTTAATTGGATTGAAATCAAAATCGGATATAAAATCCTTATATTGCCGTGAACAAAGAAGCATGAAAATGAATGATTTTGTTTCAATAATGTTGGACATGTGTTGAAAATATTAATGCATGATTAATTAATTAAATTGATATTTTGGAAATGTTAATTTAGATAATTAATTAGTGCAATACACTTTAATTAATTAAATTATGAAATTTGGAATATTAGAATTTAATTAATTGGGCTTATTTGGAATTGGGCTAAAGATGTTGTATTGGGCCTAATGGGCTTGGTTGGGCCAAGTTGGTTTAGGACAATTAGATTGGATCCAAATTGGGCCTAAACCATTCCATTAAGTCCAAATATAATATATGGGCATTTTAAAATTTAATTGGGCCGAATGGGCCAAAATTGATTTCTTGGCAAATAGGGTGATTCCTTAATTGGGCCTTGGTATTTGGGTTTGACCCATATTGACCAAAGCCCATGCCTTAAGAAATTAATTGAAAGCCCATTGGACTTTAATTAAATAGACATTGGATGTTAATTGGGCTTTGACCATTAAGATTAGATTTAGAATCTAAGTCGTAAAGGCGCATTAAAAGTGTAATTATTTAATTTGGAATTAAATATAGAATTAATATTGAATACAAATTAAATTAGATTTAAATTGTAGTTCGATATAATTCAAGAATTCGTACTTTGAGTACTTATTCTTAAACGAGTTGGACTCATGCAAATCAAATCGTTGTTTGAACATTGGATGATCACTTTATTCAAAGATTAATTAATTGGATTAGATTGATTGAATAACATGCTTTGTGTGAATACATGGATGTGTTGTATGAATAATGTATATCAGATGGATATTAGAAGGGTGAGGGCAATTTTGGAAATTGTTGTAATAAATTTAGAATTTATTAAATTGGACCTGCGTGTCTAGCCTTTATCTCTAAATTCTTTTTAATTCTCTTCTCACCTAATTCCCCTCAATGTTAATGAGGTTTCTTTAATTGTATTATGTAATTGGGTAGAAGTTAGAATAGTGCTTGTCGGGGAGAGGAAATGAAGTGATTTGTTCTAGGAACAATTTGTGAGATATCCATCCGCATATCATTATTTATTTATTTACCGCGCCTTATTATGCTTTTAGAATGCATGCTTAAGGGTGTATGATGAGACCTAATCAAAGATAATAAATTGGTTGCCAATTTACGCGAAAAAACCCTCAACAAATATTAAGCGTTTTCCTTCCATTGAGTGATTATTTCTCAAGATCCAAGATTGGCACTGGTTGTTGGCCAAAGTCAAGACCTTTGTCCATCGCGGATGTGTTTGAATCATGAATGCTTTGTTCCATATCGTATGTCTTGTCCAAGTTGTGATTTGTTGGCCAAAGTCAAGATCACTTCTTGTCCATCGACATCAATTACGAAGCTTTCCAAAGTCAATGGGTCCCGCTTAACTGGAATCATTAAGCTTGTTGAGCCAAAGCCAAGGCTCAGTTGATTCAGAGGAAAATGTTAGGAAAATATATTGGATATATTGGGATATATATTTCATATATGTTTAGGACTTGGAGGTCCACCTACCGGATCTAGGAATTGGATGAGATCCAATTGATCTTAGAGATCTACCTAGTTAAATATCATACAGCTTGTTGGCCAAAGTCAATGTTGTGTGTTATTTAACGGGATCATAGCCCACTAGGAAAACTAGGTTCCCGAGTACTCAACAGAGGGTTAGAGGCTCGCCGAAAAATAGTGGGAGGCCAGTATTGAATTTGCAATTTCGTTCAAATACTTGGCTTTACGCGCTTTCAAATTATTTCGTCAATTATATTTATTAGTTGGACTAATATTTTATTATTTTTCTTGTAACAGTTAGACTGTACCCAAACATCGTTAATTGAATAGTTTGACTATTGCAATTAAGATGACAAGAAAGTTGAGCATTAGAGTTATTATCATGGGCGACAATGTCTTTAATGGCGCGAACTTTCAAGACTGAGATATGAATCTCAGGATTGTCCTGGGATCCGAGAAGTTGCTCTACATTATATAAAGACCTCTTGGGCCTAGCCTAGATCTGATCAGATAGTTGAGCTAGAGCTTTGGAAGACTCATAACGATGACAACTTCACTGCTCAATCTATAATGCTTGCTGCTATGACTCAACAATTCCGTCGTCAGAGCAAGGGATTAAATCCCTATGAGATGATGGTGAAGTTGCATGATCTTCTTCGATCTAATCTTAGATCACAGAGATATGAGTTGCAGAAGAAGCTCTTTCGCGCTCGCATGTCAGAGGGTACATCTGTCGATCACCATGTGTCACAGATGATTGCTGACATAGAACAGCTGGGACAGCTGGGCATAGTCTTCGAGGCTGAGACTTCTATAGATTTGATCTTACAGTCTCTCCTCGAAGCTGGAGTGGGTTCATCATGAACTACAATATGATGAACCAAGACCAAACTCTTGGAGAGTTAATGTCAACACTGCGCGAAGCAGAAAAAGAGCTCATGAAGGGAAAAAAGCGCGAGGCGCACTTCGCTTCAACATCTCAGTCTTCGAGGGCTTGGCCTAAAGCGACTAGAGGTGTAGAAGAAGAAGAAGAAGAAGAAGAAGAAGAAGAAGAAGAAGAAGAAGAAAGGCAATGCCAAATCGTCAAAAACCTTATAGGAAGGGTAAGGACAAATCACAAGATGTATGTCTACAGTGCGGGAAGCGGGGTCACTGGAAGCGTGACTGCGCGAGTACAAGGCACACATGAAGGAAATCAAAACGGGCAAGGCACCAGCTTCAGGTATGTTTGTTATAGAAATATACATATCTACTGCTAGTTTTAAAAATTGGATTTTTGATTCTGGTTGTGGTACTCATATATGTACTGATGTGCAGGATCTGCAGATTACCAGGAGACTGGCCTCAGGGGAGATTGATCTAAGCGTTGGAAATGGGACACGAGTCGCCGTTTTGGCCATTGGCACTTATGTTTTGGAAATGCCCTCGGGGCATGTACTTAAACTTACAGACTGTTATTATGTACCTAGTTTGACTATGAATATTATTTCTATATCTATGTTAACCCAATGTGGGAATACTTTTTTATTTAGAAACACTGGGTGTTTTATGTATAAAAATGATATGGAGATTTGCACTGCTGATGTAAATAATGGTCTTTATATTTTGAATATAAATCAATCTCAAACATATAATGTAACAAACAAAAGGCTTAAACTAAGTAACAAAGATGAAACTTATATGTGGCTGTTGGACAATTATGACCCATAGCGTCACTATTTGTACAGTTCACGGTGTTCTTGTACAAATTAACTATGTGACAAATGAGATTACACTCTTATCATTTGTGATTAGATCACCTAGAAGTATAAATGATGAGAGGTCCCTATGATTTGTTCATGGACAGATAATGATATGAGACAGTATCAGTCCACGAAGGATAAATCATTAAATATCCCTAGTCAGAGTATTATCGAGATTGGACATCGATAAATACGTAAAAGACTAGTATTACACTTGTGCACGTTGTGAGGGCACAACAACATAGTTCTCATATATTTGGGTATAAGATACTCATGCAAGTATAATAGAAGGTTGTGTTTTACCGATGGTACGGGAAACAGCTTCGCTCTGGATAGACCTCTGCAGAATCCCATTGGTAGTATGACTATGTGTCTATGGGAGTCTGCAATTAGGGTAGGTGTATTTGGTCTTAACCTGAGACTTGCACCGCTAATACTTGCGACAATCAATATACTTTGGTTGAGGTCGTCCAGGCTTTAACCGGTTCTGTGTACGCCAATTCTGGGTATATTGAGAATCATAGTGTGTTGGGTGTGATGTTAAGACGAAAGTATCACTCCAGTCATATGGAGATGATGGTCACATAGGATACGGAACTTTTTCTCTTAAATGCTCGAGCTATCGGGATATTATGACTAGGTCATGTTTATCCGATTATAGAGACTAGTTGCCAGACATCCGATATGTGCTTCGTACGGGGCAGACACAATTCCTGCCCCAGGCCTAGCACGTGAACATCCGATACTGGACAGAAATACGCAATACTATGGTATACTACGCTTGATACATATCCTTTATTTCTGTAAGGATGTTCCGGAGAATTGGGGAGGCATGGCGCTTTGCTAGAGGCCAACCTTGTCTTGGAATTCGGTATAAACGTAGTACGAGGTACTTACGTGTTCGGATAGTCCGACGACCGAATTTACTGCCAACATATCCGGGGATCTCATGGGTCACTTCCTAAAGATTCACCGATGACGTATAACTCGCACTCTAAATTAATCTGGGATTAGTTAGATGAGAGAGAAAATTAATATGGGATTAATTATGGAGATATTTTATCTGGGATAAAATATCAATTAAAGAGAGATAACGATTAATTTGGAATTAATCGAGAAATTAATATATTCGATATATTAAACGAAATTAGATTTCGACGCGGAATTGAAATAATTCGGGCGAACAAATTAATTTAAAATTAATTCGTTAGCGACGTGAATAGTGACTTCGCTAGGCGTAATCATTTAATTACGACGCAACAGAAAATTCGTTAATTTGGAATTAGCGAACCCGAGCCCGGGATTGTTTGCGAGCGCATTCGCATTTTGAATTCGAGTGCGGCACGTACGTCAAATCGCTAGTCGCATTAAGCGTCAAAACACATGTCACTTTGAGTGATGTGACACTTGATGGATTGATGTGATTGAGTGATAGAAGTTGGTGTGGGCTTTTAATGTTTGACTTTTAAAAGCCAAATGAAATGCAAATTCATTTGAAATTCAAATGAGTGTATTAGATACACAAATTTGGTAATTCAACACACACAATTCGTTCTTCTCTCTCTTTCAATTTTGGAGTAAAAAACTCTCCTCTCTCTCACGCCTTTTTTCACTTTCTGGTTTGCTGGACAGTGACCGAAAATAATGGGGAGCAAGAGTGGTGTTTTGTGGCAAAACATCAAGTGCTAGCACACTTACGAGACATGCGAAGGTGATAGGGAAGTCTACCCATGAGCCGGGAACCGTTCGACGAAGCTCGGAGCTTGACGAAGGACCCAAACGAAGGCCAAACCAGTGAGCAAATCTGCTCGCTGCCGAATGCAGTGAAGGAGGCAGAATTTCGTTTTTAATGTCTCTGCGTCGCTCAACCGATCGATGTGTAAGTATTCCGCAAACTTCTCGATTGTTATTCGCACTTGATTCATGCTTATAATGATCTTGGGACCTAATTATAAACCAACAATGACATCAAGAGCCTAGGTTTGGGCATGAAAATATTTAGGGCTTAAAATTTGGGTATTTTGAATTTGAGAAATGATTTATGAAATTGGATGATTGAGTATGCTTAAATGTTGTTGAATTGAAGATTGATTGGATCAATTTCAAGAAAATGTGATTGGATCATTTTTCCCCAAATTGGTTATGGTGGCCGAATACATATAGCCCTATTTAGTCTTGGAATTTTGATTTTTTGGACATTGGATGTGTTGGAAATCATTCGGGATGTGGATTTGATATCGATTATGTAATTAATTGGGAATTGAATTTGATCGGATAAAAATCCCCTTTGGCCGAGACTTTGAAGCATGTATATGGGTTTGATTTTCATGAAATGTGTTGGACATGTTTTGTTGAAGTTGAGCATGATTAATTGGACAAATTTGTGTTTTAGAAATATTGATTTGGGTGATTAATCATGTAATGCACTTTAGGTAATTAAATTGCGAAATTGGATTTATGTAATTTAATTAATTGGGCCTTTAAATTGGTTTGGGCTTATTATGTTGTAATTGGGCTTATTGGGCTTTGTTGTACAAAGTTGGGTTAAGGCAAATTGGATTGGATCCAATTGGGCCCAAAATCGCCTCCATAAAGCCCAAATGTGACTTAATGAACCTTTAAAGTTTAATTGGGCCTAATGGGCCAAGATTGATTTATGGGCTTATGGGGTAACTCCGGATTGGATTTTGGTTATTTGGTTTGACTCGAGTTGACCAAAAGTCCACGCCTTAAGAAATTAATTAAAAGCCCATTGGACTTTAATTAAATTGACGTTGGACGTTAAATCGGGCTTTGAGACCCGTTGCGATTAAATTTGGAATTTAAGTCGTAAAAGTTCATTATTAAAGTGTAGTGTTTAATTTGGAATTAAATATGCGAATTAGAATTGAATATATATTAAATTGGATTTAATGATGTAGTTTAATTTAATTCGAGAATTCGTACTTTAAGTACTTATTCCCAAAAATGAGTTTGACTCGAGCAAAAATCAAATCATTGTTTGAACATTGGATGATCACTAATTATCAGATTAATTAATTTGATTAGATTGATTGATAACATGATTGTGTGAATACATGGTTGCGATGCATAAATAATGTATATCAGATGGCTATTAGATGGGTGAGACAATTTTAGAAATTGTTGTAATAAATTCGATTTATTAAATTGGACCTGCGTGTCCAGCCTTATCACCTCTATTCTCTTTGTATTCTCTTCTCACCTATTCCCCTCAATGTATATGAGGTTTCTTTAGAAGTGTAGTATAACAGGTAGAAGTGATACTTGTGCTAGCGGGAGAGAGAAAGTGAGAGATTTGATCTAGGATCAATTGTGTAAAGTATCCATCCGCATATAATTATTATTTTATTCATATGCGCTTTATTATGTGTTTAGAATGCATGTTTAAGGGTGTATGATGATGAGACCTTAACAAAGATAAAATTGGTTGCCAATTTGCACACGAAAAACCCTCAAATAATATTAAGCGTCTTTCCTTCCATTGAGTGATTCTCACTCAAGATCCAAGACGGCATTGGTTTTGTGGCCAAAGTAAAGGCCTTTGTCTGTCGAAGATGTGTTTGAATCACGAAGGCTTTGTTCCATATTAGTGTCTTGTCCAAGTTGTGGTTTGTTGGCCAAAGTCAAGATCACTTCTGGTCCATCGACATTGATTACGAAGCTTTCCATGGTCAATGGGTCGCGCTTGACTGGGATCACTAAGTTTGTTGTGCCAAAGCCAAGGCTTAGTTGATTCAGAGGAAAAAGGTTAGGTAATACATTGGATGTATTGGCATATATAAGATATATGTTTCGGACTTGGACGTCCCCCTATCGGATCTAGGAATTGGATTGGATCCAATTGATCTTAGAGATTTACCTAGTTATTATCATACAATTTGTTGGCCAAAGTCAAGATTGTGTGATATTTAACGGGATCCTAGCCCACTAGGAAACACGGTTTCCCGAGTACTCGACAGAGGGTTAGAGGCTCGCCGAAAATAGTGGGAGGCAAGAATTGAATTTGCAATATTCGTTCAATTACTCGCCATACGCGCTCATTCAAATTATTTCATCGTTAGATTAAATGTTAGTTGGACTAATATTTAAATTGTTGTTTTAATAAACAGTTGGACTGTATTATAGTTGATTATATATAATTGGATTATATTAATCAATATATTTGAATTAATTAATTTCAATTACAGTTGATTTTATAATTAGATTATAGTAATCAATGTAATTGAGGTTAATTGATTTAAATTATATTTGATTGTATAGTTGGACTATAATAATCAATATAATACATAGTACCACAAATCGTTGATTAAATAGTTGGACTATTAGAATCAATATAAAATTGAAAGATTGACATTTAAAACATAATCCTGGGGAAAATGTGTTTAAATGGTTTAATTTTCAAATTGGGAATAAAATTTCAGGATAGTCCTGGAAAATAATAAGTTATTTTATTTGATAAAATAATATATTAAATAAGGATTTAAGCAAATATGTGGAACATGATATTTGGAATATTCATGTAATGATAACTTTAGCGCTTAATTCATTATACTTGTCAAATAGACTCCTTAATTTCTTTATCAGAACTAAAGATTAGATCCTTAAAGTATGATACTGAAATTGAAGGATCTTTATAAATCTAAAATTAGATTTTAGAAGTAAAATTGCAATAAATAATTCTTGGAGAATTAATGACTATTCTCAAGGAGACAAAGTCAAAGTTTGCATAAAGCAAGTAGCGTAAATCACACATTACTTCGATATTCTAGAAGGCCAAAGGTTGACCAAAGGCTTCTGGAGTGTTGAAACCGGCAAAGGCAAAATCATTATAATCTTCTGGGAAGATAAATGACATATCCCAAGAAGGAATTGAAGACGAGCAAGGCTCTGACTTCAAATATGATTGTCATAATTATGTTCACAGCTAGTATTAAAATTAGATTTTAAATACTTAGTATGGTACATAAAAATATATGTATTGATGTTCATAATCTGTTTTGAACAGGATACTGACTTCAATTGAGATTTATCTGCGAATTGGAAACAGGACGAAAGTCGCTGTTTTAACCGTAGATATCTGAATTTTGGAACTACCTTCGGGTTAATACTTAAATTAGGAAACTGTTATAATGTAACTAGTTTGACTAGATACATTATCTCTATATCGCGTATAACCCGCTGCGGGTGTACCTTTATATTCTAGAACACTAAAGTGTTTTATTTTATAAAGATGATATAAGATAAACACATTAGATGTGAAACAGAATTTATATTTTGAATATAAATAATATCTCAAATATATAACATGACAAATAAATAGCTTAAACTGATTTGATCAGGTTGAAACTTGTATGTGGCATCGTTGTCAGGGACACAATTAAACAAGACTCGTATATCCACACTTTTGAAGAGTGGATACTCGGACTGATTTGATTCTATTCAAATAAAGTCTACGAATCTAGTTTATTGGGCAAAGTGCCTAAAACACATTTACTTGGTAAAAGTGTAAATGCCACCGATCTGTTAGTCCTAATTCATAGTGAAGCAAGTGGGCCCATGTCTAGCTAGGCTAGATGTGGATATGAATATTTTGTGACCTATACGGATGTGGCATCGCGTTATGGTTATATGTTTCTTTTGAAACACAAATCGGAGACTTTTAGAGTTTCGACACGAAATAGACAAACAGATCGGCTAAAGTATTAAAACTGTCACGGAAAGACCGTGATGGAAAATTACTTAAGCAATAAGTTTCTAAAATACTTGAAAGAGTAAAGTATTTTTTCAATGAGGACTCCTCCCGGAACACGTCAGTTTGACGGTTGTGTCCGAACAGGATTAACCGAATTTTGTTAGACATGATAAGGTTAATCACGAGTCGCTCTGAGCTACCATTTCCTTCAACGGATAAGATTTAACCAGTGCAAGAACTATTTTGAATAAGGTTCCATAATATCTATTTGACAGATCTCATATTAGATACGAACGGGAAAAGAAACCGGGTTTCAAATTCCTGTTAGATTTGGGTATGCTAGGCATATCTATTTGGATGATACCAAACTAAAACCCAAATTGGATAAGTGGCAATTGTAGGTTATCCTAGGGATACCATAAGTATTGTACTTATACAACTCACGAGAGAACAATTAGATTGTTGCTCACCATGCGATTTTCCTAAGAGGAATACCGATATGCAGTGGTAAGTGAGAGGATAGTATAACTCGATGAAAATTGGAGTAATACTGTTCAAGGCACCGAATCTTAATGGAACATAAATAGTTCATCAAGGATGAGACTATTACCAATAATCTTCAAATACACAAGAACCGCGTAGGTCCGATAGAGTCAGAATACAACCTGGGGTATGGGTTTCTGATCTAACCTCATAAAGATGTCTATCTTTTGAGGAATACCAATGACTACGTATGAGGAAGTGATACAAGGTATCAACTCCATATTATGGCAAAGTGTCTTGATATCTGAATTGGATTCCATGTAAATCAACTATGTTTGGAGACTAGTTGATGTACCACAAGACATTGTGCCTACTGGTACAATAAGTCTTCAAGGAAGACATACATGGATGGCAACATACCATCGTACTAAGCTAGGCTTGTAGCGAAAAGGTAGAGTTATCAACATTGTGTTGATTACGACGAAACCTTTTACCTGTTGCCACGACAAATCCATTTCGACAATGCTTGCTAATGCTGCATGTTTCATTCATGAAATGTGGTAGCTGAATGCCAAAACCGCTTTCCTTAACGGAAACCTTTCGGAGGATGTTTACAACATCCTGACGGTTTTGTCGAACCATAACAAGCAAACTAGGTTTGCAGGTTATTCGATCTGGATTGAAGCAAGCATTAGGTTCTTGGAATTGTCGTTTTGATGTAATCATAATAGTGTATGATTTAATTCAAAACGAAAATAATTCTTGTGTATATAAGGAGGTTAGTGAGCGCACTGACAGTGAATGTCCTGAATAATGATGATATATCATTTCTTGGAAATGATATTCCCATAATATAATCGATGAAAGCTTGGCTTTCATGATAACGATTATAAGTCGTAACAAAGGACTATGCAATAGTAGTACGGAATAGTGAGCTGGAAATCTTCGAAGCAAGATACTGTTACCGAATAAACAACAAATGCGGGTTAATTGCAGCAGCTGAGGCAACAATAAAAGCCATCTGGGTCAATAATAAATCTAATTAGATTAGATATAGTTCTGTTAGCAGCTGAGCTAGGCGTCAGCACAAGCTAAAGAATTAATGGTCTCATCGACGATCCAGATACTTATTTTGATATTCATCTGATTCGTTCGGATTATACATCGCGGTGATGTGATGATCGAATAAATCGCATCAGATGATAATCATGTAAATCCACTGATGAAAACCTTTTCTCAGCAGTTTGAGCCAACCGTACATAGTTCGGGTGTTAAATACTTGAGTGACTGGCTATAGGCCAAGTGGGAGATTGTTGGACAATTATGACCCATAGCGTCACTATTTGTACAGATCACGGTATTGTTGTACAAATTAACTATGTGACAAAGGAGATTGCACTCTTATCATTTGTGATTAGATCACATAGATGTATAAATGATGAGAGGTCCCTATGATTTTGTTCCTGGACAGAGAATGATATGAGACAGTATCAGTCCACGAAGGATAAATCATTAAAATCCATAGTGAGAGTATTATCGAGATTGGATATCGATAAATACGTAAAAGACTAGTATTACACTTGTGCACGTTGTGAGGGCACAACATCATAGTTCTAATATATTTGGGTATAGGATACTCATGCAAGTGTAATAGGAGGTTGTGTTTTTACCGATGGTACGGGAAACAGTTTCTCTCTGGATAGACCCCTGCGGAATCCCATTGGTAGTATGACAATGTGTCTATGGGAGTCTGGAATCAGGGTATGTGTATTTGGTCTTAACCTGAGACTTGCACCGCTAATACTTGCGACAATCAATATACTTTGGTTGAGGTCGTCCAAGGCTTTAACCGGTTCTGTGTACGCCAATTCTGGGTATATTAAGAATCATAGTGTGTTGGGTGTGATGTTAAGACGGAAGTATCACTCCAGTTATATGGAGATGATGGTCACATAGGATATGGAACTTGTTCTCTTAAATGCTCGAGCTATCGGGATATTATGACTAGGTCATGTTTATCCGATTATAGAGACTAGTTGCCAGACATCCGATATGTGCTTCGTACGGGGCAGACACAATTCCAGCCCCAGGCCTAGCACGTGAACATCCGATACTGGACAGAAATACGCAATACTATGGTATACTACGCTTGATACAGATCCTTTATTCCTGTAAGGATGTTTCCAGAGAATTGGGGAGGCATGGCGTTTTGCTAGAGGCCAACCTTGTCTTGTATTCGGTATAAACGTAGTACGAGGTACTTACGTGTTCGGATAGTCCGACGACCGAATTTACTGCCAACATATCCGGGGATCTCATGGGTCGCTTCCCAAAGATTCACCGATGACGTATAACTCGCACTCTAAATTAATCTGGGATTAGTTAGATGAGAGAGAAAATTAATCTGGGATTAATTATGGAGATATTTTATCTGGGATAAAATATCAATTAAAGAGAGATAACGATTAATTTGGAATTAATCGAGAAATTAATATATTCGATATATTAAAAAAAATTATATTTCGACGCGGAATTGAAATAATTCGGGCGAACGAATTAATTTAGAATTAATTCGTTAGCGACATGAATAGTGACTTCGCTAGGCGTAATCATTTAATTACGACGCAACGGAAAATTCTTTAATTTGGAATTAGCGAACCCTCGCCCGGGATTGTTTGCGAGCGCATTCGCATTTTGAATTCGAGCGCGGCACACAAGTCAAATCAAGCGTCAAATCGCTAGTCGCATTAAGCGTCAAAACACATGAGTGATAGAAGTTGGTGTGGGCTTTTAATGTTTGACTTTTAAAAGCCAAAAATGAAATGCAAATTCATTTGAAATTCAAATGAGTGTATTAGATACACAAATTTGGTAATTCAACACACACAATTCGTTCTTCTCTCTCTTTCAATTTTGGAGGCAAAAACTCTCCTCTCTCTCACGCCATTTTTCACTTTCTGGTTGCTGGGCAGTGACCGAAAATAATGGGGAGCAAGAGTGGTGTTTTGTGGCAAAACATCAAGTGCTAGCACACTTACGAGACATGCGAAGGTGATAGGGAAGTCTACCCATGAGCCGGGAACCGTTCGACGAAGCTCGGAGCTTGACGAAGGACCCAAACGAAGGCCAAACCAGTGAGCAAATCTGCTCACTGCCGAATGCAGTGAAGGAGGCAGAATTTCATTTTTAATGTCTCCGCGTCGCTCAACCGATCGATGTAAGTATTCCGCAAACTTCTGGATTGTTATTCGCACTTGATTCATGCTTATAATGATCTTGGGACCTAATTAGAAACCAACAGCGGAATTATCGTCTGGGACACATTAACAAGACTCGCATATCCACACTTTCGAAGAGTGGGTACTTGGACGGTTTTGATCCAAATTCATATGATGTCTGCGAATATTGTTTATTAGGCAAAATGCCTAAAACACCTTTTAGCAAAAAGGGTGTACGTGCCACAGAACTGTTAGCCCTCGTTCATAGTGACGTTTGTGGGCCCATGTCTAGCCAGGCAAGAGGTGGATATGAATACTTCGTAACCTTTACGGATGATGCATCGTGTTATGGTTATGTGTATCTTATGAGACACAAGTCGGAAACCTTTGAGAAATTCAAGAGTTTCGACACGAAGTAGAAAAATAGACCGGCAAAAGTATTAAGACATTACGGTTGGACCGTGGTGGCGAATACTTAAGCATTGAGTTTATTGATTACTTGAAAGAATATGATATTCTTTCATAGTGGACTCCTCCAGGAACACCGCAGTTAAACAGTGTATCCGAACGGAGAAACCGAACTTTGTTGGACATGGTAAGGTCTATGATGAGTCGCATAGAGCTACCTATTTCCTTATGGGGATATGCATTGAACAATGTAATACTTATTTTGAATTAGGTTCCGTCAAAGTCTGTTCAACAATCGGAGTGAAAGTAGAACTCGATGAAAATTGGAGTGATACTATTCCTGGCACAAAATCCTTAACGGAACATGAACAGTCCATCATGGATGAGACTGTACCATAATCTTCGAATATACAAGAACTGCGTAGGTCGGAGAGAGTCAAAAAACAACATGAGAGGTATGGGTTTCTGATCTCACCTCATGTGGATATCAATCTCATTGAGGATAACGAGCCGGCTACGTATGAGGAAGCGATACAAGATATCGATTCCGCTTTATGGCAAGGGCCATGAAGTCCGAATGGATTCCATGTACACCAACCAAGTTTGGACACTGGTTGATGCACCAGAAGGCGTAAAGCCTATTGGTTGCAAATGGTCTTCAAGAAGAAGACCGACATGGATTAATTACGGAGAGATTTTATCTAGGATAAAATACTATTAGGAGAGAAGAGCGATTAATTGGAATTAATCAATAAAATAATATATTTGATATATTAAATGAAATTAGATTTCGACGCGGAATTAAAATTGGATTTTAATTCGGGCGAACGAATTCATTTAGAATTAATTCGCGAGCGACGTGAATAGTAATTTTGCTAGGCATAATTATTTAATTAAATTTGATTTAATTACGTCGCAACGAAAAATTCATTAATTCGGAATTAACGAACCCGAGCCCGGGATGTGTTTGCGGGCCCACTCGGATTTTGAATTAAAGTGGGACCCACAAGTCACATCGTAAGTCACATCACAAGTCACTTTGGTGATGGAAGTCATGTCACCTTTTTTTGATTGACATCTAGTCACTATTGGTGATGAGAGTAGTTGGAAGCTTTAATTGCTTTTTTCCCTCCAAATTTGCTTTAACCTTTTTGGAAAAGGATATACCAAATTTTGCCTTTGACTTTTAATAAGTGTAATTGGTTTTAGAAATAAATATACCAAAAACCAAAAGTCTCTCTTCTTTCCTCCTTTGGCCGAACTTCACAAGGCTTTTAGGGAAAATTTTGTTACAATTTTTTCCAAAGCTACCACTTGAAGAATCATTCTAAGGTGATAGGGAAACTATTCCCAAGAGCTTGGAATCCATCTCAAAGCTTGGAGCTTGGACATCAACATTCAAAGAAAAGATCTTGGAGCACTTCTCAAAGGAAAGTTTTGTTTATCAACACACCCTCTCTTCCGATCTTTGTAAGTATGTTTCCGCCATTCTTACTTTGAGTATTCACGTGTTTCATGCTTAATATGATCTTGGGATGACTTTAGAAACCCAACACATTTACGCCATTTTGAGTTAGTTCAAGGTATTTGGGTTTTCTTTCATGGCTTGAAAAGGTTTCAGTAGAGGAAAAAATGGGGTTTTTGATTTGGTTTGATCATACATTAAATTGGAAGCATAAATGCATTTATTAGGAGCTGTAACAAAGATATATAAGGAAATTAAGATAATTTCTTTTATCTTTACTCTAGTAAATTATTTACAATTAGTTCCTAATTAGATATATGTTATTCATACTTGTTTGATGAGATTAGGATGATAGAAACTAAATTAGGAAGCCTTAGAATGCATGTGTAAAACTAATTAGGTTAATTAGTGTAATTAGGTTTAATTTGGGTGTTAAACACAAAATTACCATTCTAGAGTAACTTGAGCCACTCTAGGTGACTTATAATTCTTCTTAAGTTGCTTTAAAGGGTTGATTCTCTATTGGTGGATTTGGATTTGCGTGAAAATTGAATTGATTAGAGAATAATTTGATTAATTGCGAAATTAATTCAATTGTAACTTGATTTTTGTATTGAGAATTTGTGGATGAAATTGGTGATGTGAAAATACGTAAGAAAAATTTCCAGAATTTTTGAAATTATACCGGCAGTGTTTTAGGAATTTTTTGATTAGGACACATTAGGGGCAAAATCATAATTTAGTGAAATTACGGGTTTTTAGTCATTAATATAGTACTCAGAGTACTATAATATTGTGAAGGAATATTCTTGAAATTTTCAAAATCATTCCGATAGTGTTTCAGGAATTTTCCGTATTAGGGCAAAATGATAATTTGTGAAAATTACCATAATTTAGCCACTGCTATAGTACACGTGTCACTGTAGCAATGTGATGTTTTGATATCACTCATGATCCGATTGTCCGATTATCATGCTTTAACATGTAATCGTGTAAAGTATTTCCGAAAATTTTTCCCCAAGTTTCTATGCGTAATCACACTTTAATATTGATATGAATGTGTGATATGAGTGAAATATGGATAAATTTGAGGTATTTAATACCGATTAAATTTCTCCGAATTAAAAATATTTTAAAAGTCAATTTCACCAGCCAACACACTTCTGCGGTTTTTGTCCCAACATTTGTGTGCATTCCCGTGGTAGTGTTTTAGCTGTGTATGTGTAGAGATTATTGATTCATAGTAAATAAGTTTATTATGATGATAATATTAATGGTTAAACATGAATGGTGACAATTTTGCTAAATTTTTGTTAAACAATGTTGATTGTTGAGTTTATGCAACTTAATATAAGCTTCATGATTATATGTCTATCTAAAAGATGCCAAAATATAGCCAGAGAAATCTCTTTTTGGAAAAAAGTTGTCCTTTAGAATATTCTCTATTGGAACAACTGGAGTCTTAAATGAAGAGATATGATAAATTTTCTCTTTTCGGTTTATGATGGATGATTGCGGGTTTTCTTGCCACACTTATTGATTTGGTATGCATATCAGCATATGTGCCAAGGTGAGCACATTTGTAGGACACTAAGACTACATGTTATATTATTGATCAGTATGTTATGTATGTATGGCAAATTTTATTGATTTGGTAGCAAACGCTACATGAACGTAAATTCTTTGGAAAGATTCGTCGAACAGCTGAACGAATGTAATACAAACGACAGTTCATGATCAAATTAATTGTGGAAAATAACTTACATGATTTAGTTTGCATGATAAATTCACATATTTAAATTTATCAAGTATCTAGTTAATTAACTTGTTAATTATCATAAATCACAAATTTTAATTGTGAAACTTGGTACTATAGATATAAATTAATTATAGGATAATCCAATTATCACATGCATTAGATTTAATATGTGATAAATTTGAATGTGATGATGTGAATTCATGTCTTGTTTTATTAAATATTAATTTAGGAAATCATATAATAAAATTAAGATTAATACTTCTATGTTCAAATTATCACACTTTAACACAATAATTTAAAGTGATAAAGTTGATGATAGTAATATAATTGTTTTACCTTTGTGTAGGATTAAAGTGTAATACTAAAAATGGATGCCTAAGATTTTCTATTGACAAAGTGACTAAGAAAATTCTGACACCAAGGCGATAAAAGCCTAAGATGACATTGATTTAAGTGGTTACGCCGGACCCCCCTCGTCCTATGTGAATTTTATTTTTCACCTATCATAAGAGATTTTAGTCATAAATTCGAGAACTTGTATTATTTGGTGTAATTTTAGAACTATCTGAAATAATGATAAGTAGATTTTTAGTGTAACACATAAACCAGATTATTAAGAAATTTATCTTGTGTAGACTTATTGATAACTATTTTATTTTACGGTTACATAAGGGTAATGGAAATATCATAGTACCGGTTTCTCTATAAGTTTGGTAGAACATACTTCAAACAATGACATAGAAAAATATTATTCTACCCGACTATACTGCAGTTGGCTAAGTTTCTCAGGAAAACTCATCTGGGACCCATGGAGGGAGAAACTGAAGCGGCTTGGCAACTGCAAGTTGATGCATGATCGAAAGGTGACTTCTTATGTAAGAAATAACTTTTGGGCAATCTTGACAATACCCTGCCCAATGTTTACCAAGATGTGACTTTCGTAAAGAGTCTCTACAAATCTCTTGAGAAGAAATATGAAACAAAAGATGTCGGAGAAAAGAAATTTATTATAGGTAGGTTTATGGACTACAAAATGGTAGATTCAATGACGGTAATGTGTCATTTTGGTGAACTGCAGGTAATCATTCATGAAATATTGGATGAAATAATGAAATTCTGTGAAATATTTCAGGTTGCCACAATTATTGAGAAATTACCTCTATCATGAAAAGACTTCAGGAGTTATCTGAAATAGAAGAAGAAACAAATGAGTCTTGAAGATTTGGATTTCGATTGCGAATCGAAGAGGACAATATGAAGTCTAAGAAGCCTAGTGACCGGCGTAATCACACACGTATACGCAAGCGCACGTATCGTTCAAGTAGTATAAAAATATCGATCCCACAAGGACTTAATTCCTACTATTGTTATTAATTATTGATACTATTTATTTACAGGTATATAATTGAAGGAGAAGAGAATGATCGCTTGATTGCTTGGTTGATTGTGGATTTGCTAAATAAATAAATAAATAAAAACACAAAAAAAATACTAAGGAAAATAAATAAAAGACACAAATATCTAGGTTTGTGACTCGACACAATATTATTCTAATGGTGAATTAATTTTTTTATATATGTGTAATCATTTAGTTTGCTAACCTGGAACACGAAGTTATGCAAAAGCCTCTGTCGATGGTCAGATGCAAACACCCAGTGTAACTTAATTAATCATATTCCTATGTTAACAAAGTTATCTGAATTCATTAAGTTCAAGTTCCAATTATGGCTACCCACGCCCAACATGTATATGTCTATCCTAGAAGGAAATCTATTAAAGAGTTATCTATCCTCAAGGAAGATCGTGAGCTAATGAATCTAAGGCTGAAACCTAAAATCCATTTTCCAAGTTCATTTTAATTTTACCACATCAATCTTATTGGTGATCACGCAACAATAAGCATTAAGCTTAAGATTCAATAAACAAACTAAAGAATTACCTATTATATAATTAAATCAATTATTAAGCTTATTAATATTGTGTTTCATCACTTCCCTAGAATAAAAAGAAAATAATGGGGTTATGGGATCTACTTTTAGAAATATCACTTTATTATAATATGGAAATTGTCAGTATTACCCATTTAAGTTAAAACAGCCATAAATGCGGTGTTATTATTTATCCATAAACCAGCTTATAGGCGGTAATCATCTGTCACCTAAAGACCGACCATATATGCGGTGTCACATTTTGTAACATAAATAAAACCAGCCATTAAGGCGATATCAACTTTTAATATATATTAAATTACAATTTCCATATTATAATTAAAGTGAGATTAATCTACCTTTACTATTTCTAATTTAGAAATCTCCCTTATTATAATATATAAATATGCGTGATAATTACCAACCAGCCATATAGGCCGTATCCTGATTAAGTCAAATTAATAATTAATTACCAACCGACCAACCATGCGGTATCCATGCTTAGTCAGGTTAAAACCAATTTATAATTAATTACCAAACGACCAATATGGAGGTATCCTCGTTAAGTCAGGTTTTAAATAGTTTATATATTATAATTAAGGGAGATTAATCTAAATTATAATAGTAAAAAGCTTCACCCTTCCCCAGCAGTAAATTAACTACTGAACATAAAGGAAATAAAAAGAAAATAAATAAAAATAATTATTGAAAGTAAAAATGCATAATTAAAATTACTGAAAGTAAATTATTGAAATTAAAAGTGCTGAAAGTAAAGTACTGAAAGTAAAAGTGCTGAAAGTAAAGTACTGAAATTAAAATTAAAAGTAAAAATACATAATTTAAATATTAAAAATATTTACAAAATAGATGCAATCCTTTAAAGTCTATAAAAACCCAAAGGAAAGCACGAAGCAAATGAAGTGCAAATGGCCTCAATTTATAGGCATCTGAACAGGCCCGCGTCGCGACGCGTAAGTTGTTCATGCGTTGCGTTGAAAAGTCAAATGCGTGTCGAATTGTTGACTTGATGAAGTGGCACACGGCTTTGATTGTTGACTGCTAATGTGGCACGTGGTTTATGTCGGCCCAATAGAATTATGACACGTGGCACATGGCAGATTTCGGTCCACTGAGATGGTGACACGTGACAGGCGATGATTGGCTGATGATGACGTGTCGTCCATGTGTGATGTTGACTTGGCATGCAGCTGATGTGGCGGACACATGTCAGACACGTAGATGACACGTGGCTGACACGTGTCACGCGGTTGATGCGGTCGAATAGGAAGATGACAAGTGGCACATGGCATGTCGACACCATATGATTATGACACGTGGCACAGCGCACATTAGCATGATTTGCTAAGATGTTGAGACGTGGCAGGCGCGCGTTAGCATCCGGTGCATTTTAGCGGCATATTTTAGCAGCTGTGTATTTTAGAAAATACATAAGGTTGTGACTCAACACAATATTATTCTAAAGATGAATTGATTCTCTTATGGCTACCCACACCCAACAGGTATATGTCTATCCTTTAAGGAAATCTATTAAAGAGATATCTATCCTCAAGGAAGATCGTGATCTATTGAATCTAAGACTGAAACCTAAAATCCCTTTTCCAAGTTCATTTTAAGTTTACCACATCAATCTTATTGGTGATCACGCAATAAGAAGCATTAAGCTTAAGATTCAATAAACAAACTAAAGAATTACCTATTATATAATTAAATCAATTATTAAGCTTATTAATATTGTGTTCATCACTTCTCTAGAATAAAAAGAAAATGTTGGGGGTTAGAGGATCTACTTTTAGAAATCTCACTTTATTATATTATGGAAATTGTCAGTATTACCCATTTAAGTTGAACCAGCCATAAATGCGGTGTTATTATTTATCCATAAACCAGCTTATAGGCGGTAATCATCTGTCACCTAAAGACCGACCATATAGGCGGTGTCACATTATGTTACATAAATAAAACCAGCCATTATGGCGGTATCAACTTTTAATCTATATTAAATTACAATTTCCACATTATAATTAAAGTGAGATTAATCTACCTTTACTATTTCTAATTTAGAAATCTCCCTTATTATAATATATAAATATGAGTGATAATTACCAACCAACCATATAGGCGGTATCCTGATTCAGTCAAATTAATAATTAATTACCAACCGACCAACCAGGCGGTATCCATGCTTAGTCAGGTTAAAACCAATTTATAATTAATTACCAACCGACCAATATGGCTGTATCCTCCTTAAGTCAGTTTTTAAATAGTTTATATATTATAATTAGAGGATATTAATCTAAATTATAATAGTAAAAAGCTTCACCCTTCCCCAGCAGTAAATTAACTACTTAACATAAAGGAAATAAAAAGAAAATAAATAAAAATAATTACTGAAAGTAAAAATGCATAATTAAAATTACTGAAAGTAAATTATTGAAATTAAAAGTGCTGAAAGTAAAGTACTGAAAGTAAAAGTGCTGAAAGTAAAGTACTGAAATTAAAATTAAAAGTAAAAATACATAATTTAAATATTAAAAATATTTACAAAATAGATGCAATCCGTTAAAGTCTATAAAAACCCAAAGGAAATCATGAAGCAAATAAAGTGCAAATGGCCTCAATTTATAGGCATCTGGACAGGCCCGCATCGCGACGCGTAAGTTGTTCTTGCGTCGCGACGTGTTGAAAAGTCAAATGCGTGTTGAATTGTTGACTTGCTGACGTGGCACGCAGCTTTGACTGTTGACTGCTGATGTGGCACGCAGTTTCTGTCGGCCCAATAGAATTATGACACGTGGCACGCGGCATATTTCGGTCCACTGAGATGGTGACACGTGGCAGACAATGATTTGCTGATGATGATGTGTCGTCCATGTGTGATGTTGACTTGGCATGCAGCTGATGTGGCGGACACGTGTCAGACACGTAGATGACACGTGGCTGACACGTGTCATGCAGTGGATGTGGTCGAATAGGAAGATGACACGTGGCACGCGGAGTGTCAGCACCATATGATTATGACACGTGGCACATCGCACGTTAGCATGATTTGCTGTGATGTTGATACGTGGCAGGTGCACGTTAGCATCCGGTGCATTTTAGCGGCGTATTTGTTGGACAATTATGACCCATAGCGTCACTATTTGTAAAAGACATTGTGGTTTTTGTACAAATTAACTATGTGACAATGGAAATTGCTATTTTATCAATTTGTAATTAGATTACTTGAATATATAAATGATAAAAGTCCTTATGATTAGTTCCGGATTACAAGATATGAGACGATATCAATCCACTAAGGTTTAATCATTAAATATCCCTAGTCGTAATATTATCGAGACTGGACATCGATAATACGGAATAGACTAGTATTGCATTTGTGCGCGTTGTGGAAGCATAACAGCATAGTTCTTATATATTTAACTATTGGATACTTATGCAAGTGTGATAGTGTTGGGTTTCTAAGGTCATCCCAAGATCATATTAAGCATGAAACATGTGAATACTCAAAGTAAAGTTTCGAAAAAATACTCACTTTGAACGGTTGTAGGATGCGTTGTAAACAAAATATTTTCCTTTGAGAAGTGCTCCAAGATCTTCTCTTTGAATGTTGATGTCCAAGCTCCAAGCTTTGAGATGGATTCTAAGCTCTTGGGAATGGTTTCCCTATCACCTTGTATGATTCCTTTAAGTGCTAGCTATGGAATTGTTGCAACAAAATTTCCCTTTTGTTCTTGCAAGTCTCGGCCAAAGAGAGAAAATGGGGAGAGAGAGAGCTTTTTTGATATTTTTGTGTTTTGTTTTCTAAAAACCTTATACAAAAAGTCTCACCAATTTTGGTATATGCTTTTCCTAAAAGCTAAACAAATTTTGGAGGGAAAACCAATTAATACCTCCAACTACCCCCATCAATCATAAAGTGACTAGATTTCTATCACCAAAAAGTTGACATGACTTCCATCACTGAAGTGACAATTGATGTGACATGTGGGCCCCACTTAATTCAAAATCCGAGTGGGCCCGCAAATACATACCGGGCACGGGTTTGTTAATTCCGAATTAACGAATTTTCCGTTGCGACGTAATTAAATCAAATTTAATTAAATAATTATGCCTAGCAAAATTACTATTCACATAGCTCGTGAATTAATTCTAAATTAATTCGTTCGTCCGAATTAAAATCTAATTTTAATTCCGTTATGAAATCTAATATCATTTAATATATCGAATATATTATTTTATCGATTAATTCTAAATTAATCGTTCTCTCTCTTCTAACAGTATTTTATCCCAGATAAAATCTCTCCATAATTAATCCTAGATTAATTATGTTCGAATCATACGTTATCGGTGAATCTTCGGGAAGCGACCCATGAGATCCCTGGATATTTTAACAGTAAATCCGATCGTCGTACTATCCGAACACGTGCGTACCTCGTACCATATTTTTACCGATTTACGAGACATGATCGGCTTCTAGCAAAGCACCGTGTCTACCCAATTCTCTAGAAATATTCTTAAAGGAATATTTAATCTTTGTCAGGCGTAGTATACGTAGTATTACGTATTCGATCCAGTATCAGATGTCACATGCAAGGCCTGAGGCTGGAATAATGTCTGCCCCGTACGAAGCATATATCGGATCACAAACAACTAGTCTCTTTAATCGGATAATCATGACCTTGTCATATTATCTCGATGGTTGTAACACATTAGAGTACCCGTTTTGTATCCCTACTTGATCATCATCTCCATATGACTGAAGTGATACTTCCGTCTTGACATCACACCCAGTACACTACGATTCTCAATAAACCCAGAAGAGGCGTACACAGAACCTGTTAAAGTCTCTGACGACCAAAACCAAAGCGTATTGATTGTCGCAAGTATTAGCGATGCAAGTCTCAGGTTAAGACCAAATACACCTACCCTGATTCGGATTCCCATAGACACATAGTCATACTACTAATGGGATTCCGAGGGGTCTATCCAGAGCGAAGCTGTTTCTGTACCATCGGTAAACACAACCTCCTATCACACTTGCATAAGTATCCAATACTTAAATATATGAGAACTATGCTGTTACGCTTCCATAACACGCACAAGTGCAATACTAGTCTATTCCGCATTATCGATGTCCAGTCTCGATAATGCTAGGACTAGGGATATTATAATGATTAAACCTTTATGGATTGATATTGTTGTTGGACAGTTATGACCCATAGCGTCACTATTTGTACAGATCATGGTGTTGTTGTACAAATTAACTACTTGACAAGGAGATTGCGCTCTTATCATTTGTGATTGGATCACATAGATGTATAAATGATAGGAGGTCCCTATGATTAGTTCCTGGATTGAGATGATATGAGGCAATATCAGTCCTCGAAGGATTAATCATTAAATATCCCTAGTCGTAGTATTATCAAGACTGGACATCGATAATACGGAATAGACTAGTATTGCACTTGTGCGCGTTGTGGGAGCACAACGACATAGTTCTCATATATTTAAGTATTTGATACTTATGCAAGTGTGATAGGAGGTTGTGTTTCCCGATGGTGCGGAAACAGCTTCGCTCTGGATAGACCCCTCGGAATTCCATTGGTAGTATGACTATGTGTCTATGGAAGTCCGATATCAGGGTAGGTGTATTTGGTCTTAACCTGAGACTTGCATCGTTAATACTTACGACAATCAATATGCTTTGGTTTTGGTCGTCCAGGGCTTTAACCGGTTATGTGTACGCCTCTGCTGGGTATATTGAGAATCGTAGTGTATTGGGTGTGATGTCAAGACGGAAGTATCACTCCAGTCATAGTGGAGATGATGTCACGTAGGATACGGTACTAGTGCTCTTAAGTACTGCAGTCATCGGGATATTATGACTAGGTCATGTATGTCCGATTATAGAGACTAGTTACAAGACATCCGACATGTGCTTCGTACGGGGCAGACACATTCCAGCCCCAGGCCTAGCACGTGACAATCCGATACTGGATTGCAATACGCAATACTACGTATACTACGTCTGACATAGATTATATATTCCAGCAAGAATATTTTTGGAGAATTGGGTAGGCACGGTGATTTGCTAGAAGCCAACCATGTCTTGTAAATCGGTAAGCACGTGGTACGAGGTAAGCACTTATTCGGATAATCCGATGACCGTATTACTGCCAACATATCCAGGGATCTCTTGGGTCGCTTCCCAAAGATTCACCGATGACAGTTGATTTAAATTAGAATTAATCTGGGATTAAGTAAGAGAGAAAATTAATCTGGGATTAATTAAGATGGAGAAAATTAATCTAGGATTAATTGAGGTATTAATTAATCTGGGATTAAATGTGTTCGGAGAGAGAGAACGCGATTAATTTGGAATTAATCGGTAGAATAAATTTAATAGTTAAATTTGATTTTTCTATTTAATTTATTCGTATTGGCTAAAATTAATATATAAGATATATTAATATGAATTGGATTTCATTACGAAATTAAAGCCGGACTTTAATATGAACGAACGAATTAATTTAGAATTAATTCGTAGACGACATTCATAATATATTTGCGAGGCATCGTTATTTAATTAAACTATATTTAATTTTTTAGCAATGAGAATTCGTTTAATCGGATTAAACAGATCCGAGCCGCGGCAAATGTTCGTAGAGTCATTTGAATTTTGAATTCAAATGTGGGGCCCACTTTAAATGTGGTAGTTGGGAGAGTGGTTGGTATTTATGCCATACCATCCATTTTCCAACCACCTTGGAATGGTTTTGGCAAAACCATTTACCCAACCACCTTGTTTAGGTGAAAAGGGTAAAATGGATTTTACCAAAAACTTTCTCTCTCTCTCATTTTGTGTATGCATCACACAAAAACACCTTGGAACAAAATGGAAACCCTAGAATACTCTCTCCATGGGCATGAGCTTCTAGCCTTATTCTCTTTGATTTTGTTGCAAAATCAACAAAGCTAGCACTTGGAGAAATCAACTAAGGTGATAGGGAAACACTACTTCATGAGTTGGAATCATCACTAAAGCTTGGATCTTGGAGATCTCTTCTCAAATTTAAAGCTCAAATCCGTTCATTGTAAGTATATTCCGCAACTTATTTTGAATTTATGAACACCTTTTCATGCTTATTAGATCCTTGGCATGTTCTAGGAACACTAACAATGGTATCAGAGCCAATTTTAAGCATGAAAATTTTAGGGTTCATGAGACTAAAATTTGGGGCTTTTATGTTTTGATGATTTCTTCAAATTGATGATTTGAGCATGCTTAGATTATGTTAACTTAGAGTTGTGCATGATTAATTTGAGAAAAATTGATTGGATCAAAAATTTAAATTTCCTTAGTATGGCCGAAAGTACACAGTGGACTGCACTTTGATTTTTCAATTTTACACATTGGATGTGTTTGAATGCATGATAAATGTTGATTGTTGGTTTGATTAGATTAGAATCAAAGTCAATAATGTTTATGTTAAATCAAAGAGCATGTTGAGCATGAAATGATGTGTTTGGATTCAGTTTGTGTTGAGCATGAAATGATGTGTTTTGGCTTCAATTTGTGTTGAGCATAATTGATGGATTAAGCATGATTAATTAAGTTAATTGGTATTTTGGAAATATTGAGTTTATTAATTAATCATGGCTAATACACTTTAATTAAAATAATTGTGATATTTGGAATATTATAATTATTTTAATAAGCCTTTATAATTTAATTGGGCTAAAAGTGTGTCTTTGGGCTTAATGGGCTTGTTTTGACCAAGTTTGGTTTTGGACTTTTGGATTGGATCCAATTGGGCCCAAAACCAATTCCATAAAGTCCAAATACAACTTGGCCCTTTAAAGAATTTAATTGGGCCTAATGGGCCTAAATTGATTTGTTGGCAATAGGGTGATTCCTATTGGGCCTTGGCATTTTGGGTTTGATCAATTATGGCCAAAGCCCATGCCTTAAGAATTAATTAAAAGCCCATTGGACTTTAATTAAAATGACATTGGATGTTATTGGGCCTTTGAGACCCATTAAGATTGGATTTGGAATCCAAGTCTTTAAGGCAAATATAAGTGTAAATATTTAATTTGGAATTAATTGGAATTAGTATTGAATACAAATAAATTGGATTTAAAGTTGTAGTTCAATATAATTCAAGAATACTTACTTTAAGTATTTATTCTTAAACGAGTTGGACTCGTGCAAATCAAATCGTTGTTGAACATTGGATGGTCATTAATTCAAAGATTAATTAATTGGATTAGATTGATTGAATAACATGATTTGTATGATTACATGAATGTGTTGTATGAATAATGTATATCAGATGGATATTAGAAGGGCAAGGGCAGTTTTGGAAATTGTTGTAATAAGTTTAGAATTTATTAAATTGGACCTACGTGTCCAGCCTTTTATCTCCTCTCTCATTGTATTTCTCTTCTCACCTATTCCCCTCAATGTAAATGAGGTTTCTTTATTGTATTTTGTAATTGGGTAGAAGTTAGAATAGTTCTAGCCGGGGAGAGGAAATGGAGTGAGTGATTTTTTAGGAACAATTTGTGACATATCCATCCGTATATCATTATTAATTTATTTATTTATACGCGCTTTATTATGTATTTAGAATGCATGTTTAAGGGTGTATGATGATGAGACCTTAACAAAGATAATAAATTGGTTGCCAATTTGCACGCAAAAAAACCCTCAAACATATTAAGCGTTTTTCCTTCCGTTGAGTGATTCTTACTCAAGATCCAAAGTTGGCATTGGTTTGTTGGCCAAAGTCAAGACCTTTGTCAATTGCGGATGTGTTTGAATCATGAGAGTTTTGTTCCATATCGGTGTCTTGTCCAAGTGTGATTTGTTGGCCAAAGTCAAGATCACTTCTTGTCCATCGACATTGATTACGAAGCTTTCCATGTCAATGGGTTCCGCTTAACTGGGATCATAAGTTTGTTGTGCCAAAGCCAAGGCTTAGTTGATTCAGAGGAAAAAGGTTAGGTAATATATTTGATATATTGGCATATATAAGATATATGTTTCGGACTTGGATGTCACCTACTGGATCTAGGAATGGATGGGATCCAATTGATCTTAGAGATCTACCTAGTTAAGTATCATACAATTGTTGGCCAAAGTCAAGATTGTGTGTTATTTAACGGGATCCTAGCCCACTAGGAAACTAGGTTTCCCGAGTACTCCACAGAGGGTTAGAGGCTCGCCGAAAAATAGTGGGAGGCAAGAATAAATTTGCAATATTCGTTTAGATACTTGCCATACGCGCTCAATCAAATATCATTCGTCAAATAAATTAATGTTAGTTGGACTAATATTTATAGTTGTTTTAATTTAACAGTTAGACTGTATTCAAACTACTTCATTTATAGTTGATTATATAATTGGATTATAGTAATCAAATATATTTGAATTTTACCTTCAATTATAGTTGATTATATAATTGGATTATAGTAATCAAATATTTGGATTTTACCAATCATTTATAATGATATATAATTGGATTATAGTAATCAATATATATTTGATTTTAACCAATAAAATTGTAATAAGTTATATAGTTAGACTATAGTAATCATTACATTAGATTGTACCTGAAATCGTTGATTTAATAGTTGGACTATTAGAATCAAGATTAAATTGAAAGATTAGTGTTTAAAACATTATCCTAGGGAAAATGTGTTTAGACGACTTTATTTTCAAATGGGAATAAAATTTCAGGATAG
The DNA here is from genome assembly GCA_019454045.1 of Zanthoxylum bungeanum. NCBI lineage: Eukaryota > Viridiplantae > Streptophyta > Magnoliopsida > Sapindales > Rutaceae > Zanthoxylum > Zanthoxylum bungeanum. The sequence continues at coordinate 43,432 of SKCR01047385.1, forward strand.
TCCTGAAACTAAGAAGTTACTTTATTTGATAAAATAACATCTTAGGCCTAAGCCCGGAGTTAAGCAAATAGTAGAGCATGATCTTTGGAAGATTCATGTGATGATAACTTTAATGCTTAATCCATTATGCTTGCCATAATGACTCCTTAATTTCTTAATCAGAAGTAAGGATTAGATCCTTAAAGTATGATAATGAAATTGAAGGATCTCATAGATCTATTCTTAGATCTTAGAAGTATTGAATTGCAATAAACAACTCTTGGAGAGTTAATGACTATTCTCAAGGAGACCAAAGTCAAAGTTTGCAATAAGGCAAGTAGCGCAAGGCGCATCTTACTTCAATATTCTAGAAGGCCAGGCTTGGCCAAAGACTTCTGGAATGTGAAAAGGGCAAAGGCAAAATCATTATAATCTTCTAGGAAGATAAATGACATATCCCAAGATGTCTGCCTAAATTGTGGCAAACGGGGTCATTGAAGCATGACTGCCGTATGGACAAAGCAGACATGAAGGAATTGAAGACGAGCAAGGCTCTGACTTCAAATATGTTTGTCATAACTATGTTCACTACTAGTATTAAAATTTGATTTTAAATACTTAGTGTGATACATAAATATGCATTGATGTGCAGAATGCTGTGAGCAGGATATGACTTCAGATGAGATTAATCTGCGAATCGGAAACGGGACGACAGTCACTGTTTCAACCGTAGATACCTAAGTTTAGGAACTACCATTTGGGTGTGTACTTAATTAGGAAACTGTTAAAATGTAACTAGTTTGACTAGAAACATTATCTCCATATCAGGGTTAACCCGTTGCGGGTATATACCTTTATATTCTAGAACACTAAAGGTTGTTATTTTATAAAGATGATATTGAGATAAACACATTAGATGTGAGTAAAAGTATTATATTTTGAATATAAATAAATCTCAAACATATAATATGACGAACAAATAGCTCAAACTGATTTGATCAGATAAGACTTATTTGTGGCAGTGTTGTCTGGGGACATTAAACAAGACTCGTATATCCACACTTTTGAAGAGTGGATACTAGGACGGATTTGATTCCATTCAAATGATGTCTACGAATCTAGTTTATTAGGTAAAGTACCTAAAATACCTTTTACTTGGTAAAAGTGTAAGTGCCACCGATCTATTAGCCCTTGTTCATAGTGACGTAAGTGGGGCCGTCTAGCTAGGCTAGAGTGGATATAAATATTTGTGACCTTTACGGATGTGGCATCGCGTTATGGTTTGTGTTTTTTGAAGAACAAATCAAAAACTTTTAGAGTTTCGACACGAAATAGACAAACAGATCGGCTAAAGTATAAAAACATCACGGTTTGAACATGATGAAAATACTTAAGCAATAAGTTTCTCAAATACTTGAAAGAGTATAGTTTCTTTCAATGAGGACTCCTCCCGGAACACGTCAGTTTGACGGTGTGTCCGAACGGAGAAACCCAATTTTGTTAGACATGATAAGTTTAATCATGAGTCGCTATGAGCTACTATTTCCTTCAAAGGATAAGCATTTAACAGCGCAATACTTATTTTGAATAAGGTTCCATGAAAATCGTTTGATAGATTTCATATTAGATATGAACATGAAAGAAACTAGGTTTTCTCACTCCTGAAGATTTGGGATGCTGGGCATATGTTGGATGATACCAAACTAGAACCCAAATTGGATAAGTGCCAATTGTAGGTTATCCTAGGGAAACCAAAGTATATTACTTATACAACTCACTTGAGAACAATGTAATTGTTGCTCAACATGCGGTTTTCCTAAGAGGAATACCGATATGCAGTGGTAAGTGGGAGGATAGTAAAACTCGATGAAAATCGGAGTTATACTGTTCAAGGCAACCAAGTCCTTAATGGAACACAAACAGTTCATCAAGGATGAAACTGTACCAGTAATCTTCGAATACACAAGAACCGCGTAAGTCAGAGAGAGTCAGAAAACAACCTGGGTATGGGTTTCTGATCTCACCTAAAAAAGATGTCAATCTTTTTGAGGAAATACCAACTGACTACGTTGAGGAAGTGATACAAGGTATCGACTCCCTATTATGGCAAAGTTCCATGAGTCCGAAATGGATTCCATGTATATCAACTATGTTTGAACACTAGTTGTTGTACCGCAAGGCATTGTGTCTATTGGTACTATATAAGTCTTCAAGGAAGACATACATGGATGGAAGCATACCAACGTACTAAGCTATGCTTGTAGTGGAAAGGTATCGTTATCAATATTGTGTTGATGACAATGAAACCTTTAACCTGTTGCCATGGATAAATCCATTTGGATAATGCTTGCTGATGCTTCATGTTTCATTATGAAATATGCAGCTGAACGTCAAAATCATTTCCTTAAACGGAAACCTTTTTGGAGGATGTTTATAACATCCTGACGGTTTTGTCGTACCAAAACTAGCAAATAAGATTTGCAGGTTATTCGATTGTATGGATAGAAGTAAGCATTGGTTCTTGGAAATATCATTTGATGTAATCATAATGGTGTATGATTTGATTCAAAACGAATATGATTTGTGTATATAAGGAGGTTAGTGGGAGCGCACTGAAAGTGACTGTCCTAAATAATGATGATATGTCATTTCTTGGAAATGATATTCCCATATAACAATCGGTGAAAGCTTGGCTTTCATGAAAAATTCTCCGTAGAATTCTTGGGAGAAAACAACTTTATTCTAGGAATATAAAGATCTATGGGATAGATTTAAAGTTGTTAACACTCTCGAGAACTCGTACATTGAAAAAATACGTGGACCTGGTGTCTCATACGCTTTGAGCATATGGAGTCACAAACAGGTCAATCCAAGTGATAGTCACTGGATTGATATTAAGAACATCCGTTAGCATCTTAGAGAACTAAGGATGATATCTTAAAACTATGGAGAAGGAGAACTTGAAGTGACGGGATCACTGCTGAAGTTTCATAACCGATAAAAACAACGGTACTATACAATTTGAATAATGGAACAGTGAGCTGGAAATCTTCCAAGCAAGATACTGTTACCGAAATATAAAAACAAATGGGGTTATTGCTGCGGTTGACGGGCAGCAAAAGCAATAGAGCCAGTTGGTACGATGGATGATAAATCAATTAGATTAGATAATAGTTCTACTAGCAGCTGAGCTAGGCGGGTCAGCACAGGCTAAAGAATTAATGGCCCTCACACGATCCGATCAGAAATACTTCGACTATTCATCTGATTCGTTTGGATCAAACATCGTGACGATGTGATGATCATAAAATTATAATCAGACGATAATCATAAAATCCGTTGCATCGAAAAGTATTTCCTCACAGTTGAGTGAACACGTACATTAGTTGGGTGTTGGGGGAAGACACTTGAGTGACTGGCCTATAGGAAGTGGGAGATTGTTGGACAGTTATGACCCATAGCGTCATATTTGTACAGATCATGGTGTGTGGTACAAATTAACTATGTGACAAGGAGATTACACTCTTATCATTTGTGATTGGATCACCTAGATGTATAAATGATATGAGGTCCCTATGATTAGTTACTGGATTGAAGATGATATGAGACAGTATCAGTACTCGAAGGATTAATCATTAAATATCCTAGTCGTAGTATTATCGAGATGGACATCGATAATGCATAATAGACTAGTATTACACTGTGCGCGTTGTGGGAGAAAACGACATAGTTCTCATATATTTAAGTATTGGATACTTATGCAAGTGTGATAGGAGGTTGTTTACCGATGGTGCGGGGAGGAAACAGCTTCGCTCTGGATAGACTCTCAGAATTCCATTGGTAGTATGACTATGTGTCTATGGAAGTCCGATATCAGGGTAGGTGTATTTGGTCTTAACCTGAGACTTGCATCGCTATACTCTGCGACAATAATATATGTTTGGTTTTGGTCGTCCAGGGCTTTAACGGTTCTGTGTATGCCTCTGCTGGGTATATTGAGAATCGTAGTGTATTGGGTGTGATGTCAAGACGGAAGTATCACTCCAGTCATAGTGGAGATGATGTCACGTAGGATACGTACTAGTGCTCTTAAGTACTGCAGTCATCGGGATATTATGAATAAGTCATGTATGTCCGATTATAGAGACTAGTTACCTGACATCCGACATGTGCTTCGTACGGGGCAGACACATTCCAGCCCCAGACCTAGCACGTGACAATCCGATACTGGATCGCAATATGCAATACTACGTATACTACGTCTGACATAGATTATATATTCCAGTAAGAATATTTCTGGAGAATTGGGTAGGCACGGTGCTTTTCTAGAAGCCAACCATGTCTTGTAAATCGGTAAGCGCATAGTACGAGGTACACACTTATTCGGATAATCCGATGATCGTATTTACTGCCAACATATCCAGGGATCTCTGGGTCGCTTCCCAAACGATTCACCGATGACAGTTGATTTAAATTAGAATTAATCTGGGATTAATTAAGAGAGAAAATTAATCTGGGATTAATTAAGATGGAGAAAATTAATCTAGGATTAATTGAGGTATTAATTAATCTGGGATTTAATGTGTTCAGAAGAGAGAGAACGTGATTAATTTGGAATTAATCGGTAGAATAAATTAATAGTTAAATTTGATTTTTCTATTTAATTTATTCGTATTGGCTAAAATTAATATATCAGATATATTAATATGAATTGGATTTCATTACGAAATTAAAGTCGGACTTTAATATGAACGAACGAATTAATTTAGAAATAATTCGTAGACGACATTCGTAATATATTTGCGAGGCATCGTTATTTAATTAAACTAGATTTAATTTTTTAGCAATGAGAATTCATTTAATCGGATTAAACAGATCCGAGCCGCGACAAATGTTCGTAGAGACATTTGAATTTTGAATTCAAATGTGGGGCCCACTTTAAATGTGGTAGTTGGGAGAGTGGTTGGCATTTATGCCATACCATCCACTTTCCAACCACCTTGGAATGGTTTTGGCAAAACCATTTTCCAACCACCTTGTTTAAGTGAAAAGGGTAAAATGGATTTTACCAAAAAAACTTTCTCTCTCTCTCTTTTTGTGTATGCATCACACAAAAACACACTTGGAACAAAATGGAAACCCTTAGATTTAGAATCCTCTCTCATGGGTGTGAGTTCTTGCCTTCTTCTCTTTGATTTTGTTGCAAATCAACAAAGCTAGCACTTGGAGAAATCAACTAAGGTGATAGGGAAACTACTTCAAGAGTTGAATCATCACTTAAAGCTGGATCTTGGAGATCTCTTCTCAAAATTTAAAGCTCAAATCCGTTCATTGTAAGTATATTCCGCAACTTATTTTGAATTTATGAACACCTTTTCATGCTTATTAGATCCTTGGCATGTTCTAGGAACACTAACAATTGTCTCATATCTTATAATCCGGAACTAATCATAAGGACTTTTATCTTTTATATATTTAAGTAATCAAATTACAAAATGATAAAATGCAATTTCCATTGTCACTAGTTAATTTATATAAAAACCACAATGTCTTTTACAAATAGTGACGCTATGGGTCATAATTGTCCAAAAATCTCCCACTTGGCCTATAGCCAGTCACTCAAGAATCTAACACCTGAACTATGTACATGTCGCTCAAGCTTTTGCTGAGGAATAGCTTTCGTCAGCGGATCTGCAATATTGTCCTCAGATGTGACCTTCTCGATCTTCACATCGCCACGATGTATGATCTCACGAATCAGATGGAAACGTCGAAGAACATAATGGATCGTTGATGAGACATTGGTTCCTTAGCATGCGCTATAGCCCCGTTATTGTCATAATACAATGGAACGGGCTCAGCTGCTAACGGAACTACTCCTAATCCAATTAGGAATTTACGGATCCAAACTGCCTCTTTTGCTACTTTAGCTGCAGCAATGTATTCCGCTTCTGTTGTTGAATCGGCAACAGTCTCTTGCTTGGAAGATTTCCAGCTTACTGCTCCGTTGTTCAAACAAAATATGTACCCGGATTGTGACTTGCAGTCATCTTTATCGGTTTGGAAACTTACATCGGTATACCCAGTTACCTCAAGTTCTCCATCTCCATAGATTAAGAAAGCATCCTTAGTTCGTTTAAGAAACTTAATGATATTCTTAACCGCCATCCAGTGACCTTCACCTGGATCGGCCTGATAGCGACTACACATGCTCAAAGCATACGAGACATCAGGTCGCGTACATATCATGACATACATGATCGATCCGACTACCGAGGCCAACGAGATCCAACTCATGTTGTCTCTCTCATCTTGAGTTTTAGGACACATGTCATTAGATAGAGTGACGCCAAGTGACACTGGCAACAGTCCACTCTTGGACTGATCCATGTTGAATCTCTTCAACACTTTATCAACATATGTACTCTAGGAGAGTCCAAACAGATTTCTAGATCTATCCCAGTAGATCTTTATTCCTAGAATAAAGACTGCTTCTCCCAGATCTTTCATGGAGAATTTTAATGAAAGCCAAGCTTTCACCGATTGTAGCATGGGAATGTCATTGCCAATAACCAATACATCATCAACGTAAAGGACAATGAATGTTAGTGTGCTCCCACTAACCTTCTTATATACACAAGGATCATCCTCGTTTTGAACGAAATCATATTCTTTTATGATCTCATCAAAACATTGGTTCCAAGAATGCGATGCTTGCTTCAATCAATAAATGGATCGATTTAACTTGCAAACCTTGTTCGCATGTTTTGGTACGACAAAACCGTCAGGCTGTTGCATATAAACATCCTCCAAAAGGTTTCCGTTAAGGAAAGCGGTTTTGAAGTCCATCTGCCATATCTCGTAATCGAAATATGTAGCAATAGATAGCATAATCCGAATGGATTTAATCATGGCAACGGGTGAAAAAGTTTCATCGTAATCGACACCATGTCGTTGATGATAGCCTTTCGCAACAAGCCTAGCTTTGTACGTTTGTATGTTTCCATCCATGTCGGTCTTCTTCTTGAAGATCCATTTGCAACCAATAGGCTTTACGCCTTCTGGTGCATCAACCAGTGTCCAAACTTGGTTGGTGTACATGGAATCCATTTCGGACTTCATGGCTCTTGCCATAAAGCGGAATCGATATCTTGTATCACTTCCTCATACGTAGCCGGCTCGTTATCCTCAATGAGATTGATATCCACATGAGGTGAGATCAGAAACCTATACCTCTCAGGTTGTTTTCTGACTCTCTCTGACCTACGCGGTTCTTGTGTATTCGAAGATTGTATAGTCTCATCCCTGATGGACTGTCCATGTTCCGTTAAGGATTCTGTGCCAGGAACAATATCACTCCGATTTTCATCGAGTTCTACTTTCCTCCCACTTACCACTGCATTTAGGAATTCCTTCTGAAGGAAAACCACATGTAGAGCAACAAATACTTTGTTCTCTTGTGGGTGATAGAAGTAATATCCTTTGGTTTCCCTATGATATCCTAAAAATATGCATTTATCCGATCTGGGTTCTAGTTTGGTACCTTCGAAACGTTTGACGTATGCTCAACATCCCCAAATCTTCAGGAATGAGAAACCCAGTTTCTTTCCTGTCCATATCTCATACGGAGTCTGTTGAACAGACTTTGACGGAACCTTATTCAAAATAAGTATTGCACTGTTCAATGCATATCCCCATAAGGAAATAGGTAGCTCTATGCGACTCATCATAGACCTTACCATTTCCAACAAAGTTTGGTTTCTCTGTTCGGACACACCATTTAATTGCGGTGTTCCGGGAGGAGTCCACTGTGAAAGAATACCATATTCTTTCAAGTAATCAAGAAACTCATTGCTTAAGTATTCGCCACCATGGTCCAACCGTAATGTCTTAATATTTTACCGGTCTGTTTTTCTACTTCGTGTCAAAACTCTTTGAATTTCTCAAAGGTTTCCGACTTGTGTCTCATAAGATACACATAACCATAACGCGATGCATCATCCGTAAAGGTTACGAAGTATTCATATCCACCTCTAGCCTGGCTAGACATGGGCCCACATACGTCACTATGAACGACGAGGGCTAACGGTTCGGTGGCACGTACACCCTTTCCGCTAAAGGTGTTTTAGGCATTTTGCCTAATAAACAAGATTCGCATAATCATATGAATTTGGATCAAATCCGTCCAAGTACCCACTCTTCGAAAGTGTGGATATGCGAGTCTTGTTAATATGTCTCAGACGATAATGCCACATATAAGCTTCATATTTGTTACTTAATTTAAGCCTTTTGTTTGTTACATTATATGTTTGAGATTGATGTATATTCAAAATATAAAGACCATTATTTACATCAGCAGTGCAAATCTCCATATCATTTTTATACATAAAACACCCAGTGTTTCTAAATACAAAAGTATACCCAAATTGGGCTAACATAGATACAGAAATAATATTCCTAGTCAAACTAGGTACATAATAATAGTCTATAAGTTTAAGTACATGCCCCGAGGGCAGTTCCAAAACATAAGTGCCAACGGCCAAAACAGCGACTCGTGTCCCATTTTCAACGCGGAGGTCAATCTCTCATGAGGCCAGTCTCCTGCTAATCTGCAGATCCTGTACATCAGTACATATATGAGTACCACAACCAGAATCAAAAATCTAATTTTTAAAACTAGTAGTAGATATGTTTATTTCTATAACAAACATACCTGAAGCCGGTGCCTTGCCCGATTTGATTTCCTTCATGTGTGCCTTATACTCGCTGCAGTCACGCTTCCAGTGACCCCGCTTCCCGCACTGCAGACATACAACTTGGGATTTGTCCTTACTCTTCCCAGAAGGTTTTGACAATTTGGCATTGCCTGTCTTCTTCTTCTTCTTCTTTTTCTTTACACCTCCAGTCGCCTTAGGCCAAACCTTGGGAGTCTGAGATGTTGAAGCGAAGTGCGCCTCGCGTTTTTTTCCCTTAGGAGCTCTTTTTCTGCTTCGCACAGTGTTGACATCAACTCTTCAAGAGTTTGGTCTTGGTTCATCATATAGTAGTTCATGATGAACCCACTCTAGCTGTCTGGGAGAGACTGTAAAATAAAATCTATAGAAGTCTCAGCCTCGAAGACTATGCCTAGTTGTCCCAGCTGCTCAATGTCAGTAATCATCTGCGACACATGGTGCTCAACAGATGTACCCTCTGACATGCGAGCGCGAAAGAGCTTCTTCTGCAACTCATATCTCTGCGATCTAAGATTAGATCGATGAAGATCATGCAACTTCACCATCATATTATAGGGATCCAATCCCCTGTTTTCTAACGACGAATTGTTTAGTCATAGCAGCAAGCATTATAGATTGAGCAGTGAAGTTGTCATCGCTATGAGTCTTCCAAAGCTCTAGCTCAACTATCTGATCAGATCTAGGCTTAGGCCCAAGAGGTCTCTCTATAGTGTAGAGCAACTTCTCGGATTCCAGGACAATCCTGAGATTCATATCCCAGTCTTGAAAGTTAGCGCTATAAAGACATTGTCGCCCATGATAATATCTCTAATGCTCAACTTTCCTGTCATCTTAATTGCAATAGTCAAACTATTCAATTAACGATGTATGGGTACAGTC